>PVHY01022972.1:0-21665 GCA_004024945.1 Uropsilus gracilis | reverse complement strand
GAAGGAAGGAAGGAAGGAAGGAAGGAAGGAAGGAAGGAAGGAAGGATTCCAAATAACAGTTTCCTAATAAAACTCCAAAAATTACCCCCTCGTACGCAAATACCCACCCAAACATGTTGGTCAGGTGTAAGGTCATGGAGACCTGAAACCCTGGCACATGGCTAAGGAACCTGTTGGTGAAGAACCACAGAGAAGGAGTGTGTTGAGTTCCAGAAACCTGGGTCAGAAGGAGACTCAAATATACCACATGAGCCACCATGAGGTCAAGATGAACACTGCCATTTCTCTACCCAGAAGCCTCCTATGTGTCTCTCTCCCACACGTCTCTCCCATGTATTTCTTTCAAGTGTTTCTAGGTATCTCTCCCCCATGTGTCTGTTCTCCCCTCTGTTTTGTGTCTTTATATACCCACCTTACTCCTTCCCAGCTGCCCCCAGCCATGAAATATGGTTCATGAACTGCTGGGAGTTGCAGGCTAACACAACTGTGCACAGGTGGAGAAAATGGTGGCTATTTGATGCTCCTGTTCCTTTTGCAGAGATGTATCTGTAACAATTTTGTCCCTGGAGATATTTTACCAGGACCACTTGAGCTTTCACTTCCTGCCAAAATGGAGTAACTTGGGACAGATCTACCCTTCTATTGGAAGCACTCCAGCAACAGGCAAGTTATAAAGCAATGTTTTCAGACATTGAACAACCGGCACCACCAGACTGCACCCCTGAGAGGACAGAAACAAACAAGGTGAGCCCACAACGGGACCTGATTTCTCTCTGAGTAGTTTCCAGACTGGAGCATAGGGAGGGGACATTAGGAGAAGTTCATTAACCTCTGAGTACATTAAAAATTGTGCGGAAGGATTAATGGTTTTAAATATCCACATTCAAAATTTGTATGGAATTTTCTAAACGTTAAGTCCACTTGCCACAGTTCATAGCAGATGATATGCAAGTGTTATAGAAAGAGGAATTAATGTGTAATAGTTATTTTAAAAAAAAAAAAAACTCCAGCTGGTTTTGCTCAAATGTAACTGTTGAAAGAGTGTTTTCAACATCAATGGGATGCTTGCAAGTGGTAGAGCTTCATTAGCTTCCTTGATTTTAATTGATACCTCAGATGGTAGCATTGAGCTCGTGGGGCTCTAAAACGCACTGTCTGCATAATGAAAATTGTATCAGCTTTATCACTAATGACTGTGTGGTACACAGTGTGCAGTCTCAAAACAGAAGGTCCAGAGAGGAGGGGGGTAATCCTGGTGCAGGAGCAGGTAAGACGAGTTTCTTCCATTTATCTTGCTTCTCTAGATAATTCTTTTCTTGAATGTTAATTTTAGTTGGTCTGAAGATTGTCAAAAATTGATTTACAAGAAATTATCTAAATGTCCTATTATCATAAGTTGATTATTCAAATGTGATATGCTTAATTGATTTTAAGGTGCATCTTCTCAGATAATATAATGGCTGTCAGTGTTGACTCTACTGCCTAAAATGTGGATTAACATCAGGATAAAAAGACTTAAACATTTAAACATTTGAATTGGAAGATAAAACTGAGTTTGAATCATGCAGGGACCATTAATATGCTACATATGTAGTTCTTGGAGTCTCCTGAATGAAACAAAGCATAAGCTAACACCTGAAAATTTTATCTAAGTGTCACTTGTCCCCTTAAGATCGAACAACCACTTTAATCAGTCCATCAGCTGAGAAATTACAGATGCCCAGCGCTAGAGAGGATTGGCTTCCTTCCACGCCCAGCTAAAAAGACAACTGTGCACTGGAGATTTATGCCAGTCATTATATATTTTCTAGTCCTTTCTCATACCAGGAAGATAATAATTGTTTATATCTAAAAATAAAAGTGTTCTATGATGTATGTTCTGCAAAATCTTTGTATATGTTGAGAAGGAAAATGCAGCAGGCACCACTCTCTCTGGCACATCCTCAACATTTTCTCTAAGGAAATGTGATCTGTGAGAAATGCCAGTCCTTAAGGGTGTGTATGTGTATTCATGTGTGTACATGTGTATGTCAAACATGTGTATGGGTATGGCAGAATGGGAAGAATGGGAAAATATAATAAGCATGTGGTCAGGATTAAATGTTTTCTTAAGGGAATACATTCCAGAGACAAAAAAGGAATGGAATTACCTAGTCCTGATTTTCTGAACTCCTTAAGGATTAAATAATGTGGAAAGGTGGTAGGTTCTGTTACTAGTCCCCCATATCTACATATTGGAGCTCAGTCTTACAAAGGGTTTTCTTTAAGCAAAAGGAAAAGGGAAACAGACTGACAGAAAATTCATTCCAGTCAGTGCAGAAACAATGTACTGAAAACAACCACTGGAATTGCGTCAGATAACTTGGATCTAACTGTGAAGGTGAAGAACTGTGTGATTCTGAGTGGACCAATGGGAGAGACCATTTTACTCCAGATTCCAAAGGGTCTTGTGTGGCTCTCATCAATTTTCCCAATACACGGTTTGAAAGAGCCAATGGGTCTCAAGCTTAGAAGGTTTGTTGTAGATCACACACTAGAAGAGGGTTGGTGAGTGCCCTAAACTATGCTGTCAGGTCCTGGTTTAATGGTTTGGTTCCCAGGGCAGGGGAGTAGAGAGCCATGTCTTAGCATATTGTAGGAAGGGTTACACTGGAACATGTGCAGACAGGTTCCGTGAGTCATTATACATCACACATCTCATTAGCATCTGAATCTCCACCCAGAGGTGTACACTTTAGCAAGCTAATGAGACCAGGTCACTTCTAGGTCAGTCTTCTGTCATCCGCATATACACAGCCTTATTCTGGAATTGTTCTGGAATTGTTGCCTGAAAGGCAGAAACCTCTGCCCTTCATGGTGGAGATTCTCTCACTGGTGATTGACTGAATTCTTGTCAATCCGGGAGGGGAGGGGGGTCATTAATAGGAAGCTCAGACAAATAAGGTCTGTGCCCAAGGGGCCCTATAATAGCTAGAGCCCCAAGTCAGCTCACCCTTCCTTACCCTTCCCAGCTTACCTTGCACCTTACTCTTCCTTCACTTGCAAAGATAGATTTTTCTATTCACAGGCATTCAGAACAAGTGTCCCCAAAATAGACTGTTTTGGAGTAAAGATTATTTTGAGCTAAAAGCCATAAGTGCCACCAGATTCAGGAAAAGCTTCCCTTCTTGCAATTTTCCAAATGTACATTGGAAATGTTTTTTAGAAAGTAAGAACACAAGACCAAAATAATATTATTTCCACTGACTCCCATAACACCCCATCTGACTGCAGTTTCTCCCAGAGGTGGAAATTTAACCATAGCCAACCTGCATGTTCCTGGTCTGCACAAGTGCAAGTGACTAGTGCAAAAGAAGACCTGTTCCTTCCCAGTCTGGAAGGTGGCTTTGCCTGAAATAATCTTCATCTTTCACTTTTGCTCATAATTTTATCCCGCCCTTTTTCTAACATGAAATTCCTTCCATTTTGTGCAATTTCTACTCACTGGATGGGATGTTGCCCAATTTGTGAATCATTTAATAAAACCAATTAGACCTTTACCATGAACCCAGTAGGATTTTTGTTACTTAACAAAAATGGGGCCTATTCCAAGAAGAAGAATTCCTTTGGTGATGGGGCCTATCACTAGAGATATTTACAAGGAATATGAGCTAGGTGTGAAAAACTAGGAGCAAGAACTCTGCAGAGCCTGTCTGTTCAGATTCCTTGCTGTGTTCCATTGTCTTTGCATAGCATGGCAAATATTTTTTATTTGCCAATCATTTGACCTTCCCATTTTCTAATGAATAGCCTTCCTTCCCTATGAAGTTTCTGTTAGGACCAAGATGGCATAGATACCTCATTCTTCCTGCAACAGATACTCATGTTTATGTGGGTTCCTATATGTATGAAATTATTCTCTCCTGTTAATCTGTCATATGGCAGTATAATCATTTACCACCTTGACAGACCTAGAAGAAAGAGAAAAAATTGTCTTCCCAACACAGTTGAAAGATTCTTGAAAATTTTTGTTTCAGTAGCTTGGAAATTGTTTCCTTAATTAATCAAAGGTCTTCATTAAAAATGCCAAGAAAGAACACCTAACATAAGTGACAGCTTTCTCAAGTTTTCCCAAGTTGACACTGTTAAGCATTGAGACTGTCCCTTGCCAAGTTTATATTTTGAAATCATTACACCCAGTACTTCAGAATGTGACTTATTTGAAATAAGTCATTGTAGCTGTAATTAGTTAGAGGGAGAACACCCTGTAAAGATAAAGGCAGAGATTAGAGCAATGTTTCTACCTGCTAAGGAATGCCAATGATTGCCAGAAACTGGAATAAAGGTCTGGAAAAGATTCATCCTCACACTCTTCAGACAGAATTAAATCTGCTGACAATCTATCTTGGACTATAACCTCCATGACCTTGAGACTACAAATTTCTGTAATTTAAGTCATCCAGGCTGTGGTATTTTGTTATGGCAACCCTAACAGATTAATGTAGGCACTGAACACAAATATGTTGTTTGGCTGCTTTTATCTTTTGTTACCCACAATGTAATCTACGTCACTGAGTACAATACTGAAGCTAATAGGTGATAGGAAACATAATCCACTGGTCTCTCCAGTCTTGCAAAGTATCTTAAATATGTCTACCTCTATCCTAGAAACACAAGAAAATTGTTTGTGAACAAGAGTAGAGTCCTAGAATCTTAGCAGTTTAAAACAAAACACTTTTCTGAGAATTTATAATCAAAAGAAATATATTTAAGGAAAGCAAAGCTGGAAAGTCTTAGCTTTGGAGGGTACCTGCTAGTCACATAGCTGATGCTATGCATTGATAATAGCTAGGGAAAAAAGTTACTTCCCTATTGCTATAGAATTATAAATGTCAAGATTAGACTTCATAGTTTTCTTTCAGGATAGAAGGGGAGGAGGAAGGAAAACAAGGTTTTTTGATGTGAGATGATTGACAAGATTCCTTCTAAGAAAGAGCAGAAAAGCAAGGGGGTGGAGATATGAAAAGGGCTTAGAAGAGAAAGAAATGATTCAGCCATTTGGGGGGTGGATGTGAGCCCTGGCATGATCAAGGCAGCTTGGAGCCATTGTCTTTGGCCTGGCTGGTGAACTCGTAGCTTTAGCATGCATAAGTTGAGTATATGTGCTGAAGGAGTCTAAAGAGTTTGGAGATTTGAACTTTGTGTTGAAATTTGCTTTATCTAGTTTGACTCAGATGCTTTACGAGAAGCTGTGAGCAAGGTCTGAGAAGATGGACTTGCTGTTGGTTCTTGGAGTTTTTCCACTTCCTAAAGTTGAGAAGGAGGCTGTTAGAGGAAGAACACCATGTCTTCGACCACATGTTTGGAGGAAGTTGGAACCAATACCAAGGGAGAAAAAGAATGATGCCCTGCATTTGGAACATGTGTTTTTGGGACTCCGTTTAATTGGACATGAGGTGATGTGACCAGGGGACTAAGGACAGTTTTGTACAATGGCAGGGTAACTGGGATTTTTATGTTTTTCTGTAACACATATAATGGGGTAACTGGGTTTTTATGTGCTTATTCTGTAGTGCATGTTTAAGTAATCACTTTCTTACTTGCTTACTTAGTAATAAATAGTTTCATCACCTTAAGATTTTGGTACGGCTTTAGAATACAGAAGTAAAGGGCTGGTGCAAGGCAGAAAACCATGAAGGGGGCAGGCAAGAGATAGGTTTAAAGTTTTTATTGCAGGCCTACCAAGAAGCTGATATCTGAATGATAAAGGTAAATAGTGAGAGGAAGCTTAAGAATTAATAAAAACTCTTGCCCTTTTTTTTTATAAAAAAATTTTTTTAGGTTAAAGTTTGTCTCTGGTTTAGGAAAAGTCTGCAAAAGAATTTTTAGTAAAAAATAACACACACACACAAACTATAACATTAGGAAAAAAGCCTTTTTTAAAAAAACTAGTATCCACGGTCACTTTAGTAGATATTTCACTTGTCTAAATGTTTTCCTCTATCACCTTCCCTTTAACTCATAACAAATACCTTTCTTTTCCCTAATCATTCATTCACTTTACTACATCATATTGTAACTTTTGCCAACCTTCTAGATCCTTCTTTCTTCTCATTTATCTTTCATCTTCTCTGCTCCACCTTTATGCACTTATTAAGCAGCTTCATCTCTAAAATTGCAGAAAGAGTCACTAATTTCAGTGGAGGTAAGTCTTTGTAAGATGACTCTTCAGTAACCTTTGCTGCTTCCATAGAAATATTGGATTTCTAGTGAGTCAGGGAAGTAATGACAGAAATTGGGAATTTGATTTCTAGCAACACTTAAACACTTTATGTCTTGCTGGGCTTCATGGAGTTAAGAGCAGCTTGGAGTCCTTAAGCCAAGCTTGTATCAAGGCTGTGGAAGAATGGATTTGACCAAGAGGAAGATGGCTGATGAAAAAATAACTAAAAAAACACAAAACCCTAATTTCAGTGTATCACCATAAGAAACCAGGACATTTATATTTAGAAACTAATGATAATTTCTGTTGAAATACATACCTGCAAATTCTAGATAATGATTTGAATGTGGACAGATTAATTTAGTTTCCTGATATTTCAATAAGCATTTGTTAAACAACATTTTAAGGTATTGCATTTCCCTAAGAGATCGCCTCTTGAAATGTATTCAATCAGCAGATCAAATAGTTTTAAATTCCAGACATTATCACAAATCATTTTTTTTCCTTTCTGTATGTGGTACTTTGATTATATGCTTCCTCATGATAATACAAAAGGAAGGATACCAACTAAAGCCATGGCCTCACATTCAAAACATTTCAAAAGTATTTAGCCAAAGGATGTCAAGCTTAGTAGTTTCTGGAAGTTACTATGCTGCTAATCTTAGCCTCTTCCAGGCACTTCTTTTTATGTAGAGGTTTCCCACCACTGTCACTCTGTGGTCAGTTTGCCATAGCCATGGGAACCTAGACTAACTGGGAATGTCTGGAGGAGGAGGCGTTTGACCAAATGGTGCATTCCAGGAAAATTAGCAAGAAAAAATACGTGGTAAATGTTCATTATTTCAACCAACACTTAATTGACCCCAGCATTCTGTCAGATTCTCTGTAATGTTCTGAGGTTAAAAATGAGTTAACTACATCCCTGACCCTTAATAATCTGATTGGAAACTTACAATTTAGTGGGGAGAGCTCAGAATCTAGAGCTTACACTAATGCAAGCCTTGAGAATACCTTTAAATGTCAAAATGCTGACTTTTCTACTCAGGCCACTGTTTCATATTCCTATTGCTTCCAATTGAAGAAAAGTCATCAGAATTTATCTTTAGCCAGGCAGGGTGGTGCATGCCTGTAAGCACCAGCCTATGGAGTGAAGCTCAGACTGGGGATCACGGTTCGAGTCCTGCCCAGGGCAACATAGCAAGACCTAGTTCCAAAAAAATAGCTGGGCATTGTGGCATGCACCTGTAACCCCAGCTACCTGGGAAGCTGAGGCTGGGGATTGCTTGAGTCTGTGATACCCTGGGCAATCTGAGCCTGTGGTTCCATGGGCAAAAATAGTGAGACCTAGTCTAAAAAAAAAAAAAAAAAAAGCAGAAGTTATCTTTAAAAAAAATAGATATATATACTTTATGTCTGTGAGAATGACTTTTTCAAAAGAAAAGTGTTGGAGAGGGTGTGGTGAGAAGGGAATCTTTATACACATTTGGTGGGTATGTATTTAGGTGTAGCCTTAAAAGATGGAAAGCAATGTAGATAGTCCTCACTATTTAAAAATAGAACCTCCATAAGATCCAACTATCCCACTTCCATGGTTTTACTCAAAAAATACAAAGACAATAATTAGAAGAGATACATGCACCCCCATGTTAATTGTAGCATTATTAAGGATAATCAAGAATTGGAAACAACCTTTAATGTCCATGGGTAGATGAGTGACTAAAGACGTTGCAAATATACACAACAGAATATTACATACACACACATAGCTTTTTGTAGCTGTGTAGTATTCTGTTGCTTTTTTGTAGCCGCATAGTATTCTGCTGTGTATACTTGGAGATATATATATATATATATATATATATATATGGTTATGAATATACTAGAGAGCATTTTGTTTATATAAGTCAGTCAGTGGGAGTAAGATGAAAACTATGATTTCATTTCATATAAAATTTTTTTCAAAAAGGATGACTGAAACAAAAATAAAATTTAGAATTTAAGCTCAAATTATTTGTTATCAGAAGGAAGGGGAAAGAAGTTGGGTAAATTGGATAAAGGAGTCAGTAGCATGGTGTAAAATAAAATTCTTTTGATAAAGATCTGGATTTATAACAATGCCCATCTGAAATTGGAAAATGTTATAATTCACTTTTATCACAATAAAAATTTTAAAAACATATATATATACACAATGGAATACTATGCATCAATCAAGGAGGACAAACACATGTCATCTGCAGCAACATGGATGGAACTAGAAAGACTTATAGTAGCAGAAATAAGTCAAAAATAAAAAGAGAAATACAGGATGGTCTCACTTATATGATGGATATAGGGAAAAACAAACAAATGAACAAGAAAAAATAAAAACAACCAATGGGACTGAACAATGGAGTGAGAGAGGAGGAGGGGGAAGAAGGCAGGGGAGGTGAAGAGCACAAAAGATCAGGATGGTTTAACAGGTGTTAATGAAGTGGGAAAGCCCTGGGGTACACAATAATGCAATAGAGTAATATAAATAAAAACACACATATATATGCAAATTTAAAAAATTTAAATTAAATTAAAATTTAAAAAAAGAACAACCATCACAGAGATAGTTGACATTCTCTGTGGATATCTCTTCTATCCTATTCCCCATTATACATTCCCAGAAATAATAAGCAGCACACTGGATCTGATGTCTGCCATGCCAGTGGTATTTGAAACTTTTAAGTCACACATCAGTAAATAATGTTATTTTGCATGGTTATAATTTTGTAATTATGGTATTGTAATATGTATACCTATCTATGTAACTTGTATTCTTCCCACAAAAATTTTTTTAATTATCAAAAAATAAAAATAGATTTAAAAAAGAAAATAATTTTAAAAACAAAAAAGCTTACTTCACTAGACTTATTTTAATTTTCACTTAGCACACATAGCTCTTACTATAAGCCAATCTAGTAGTCACTTTTTTTAAATTGATTCATTATTTATTATAACAACCCTATAAAGGATGTTGTAGTTTCCATTTTATAGATATGTAAAAAGAGAGTAAAGATAGTAAAGAAATCAATTCAGGTTTACAAAGCAAGTAAGTAGGTGACCTTGAAGTAAGGTGATAATAAATCAAAATAAACTCCCAAAAAATAAGAAGGGCAATAAATTCAGTATTCAGAACAGGATCTTTAAATTTTTTTTAATCTCATTTCAATTCAATTTTATTCTCAATTCAAACAAAAGTTCTGTCCAAAAGTTCTGTCTCAATTCAAACAAAAGTTCTGGCAAGTGTAGAAGAATAAAATGTGAAAAAAAAATATTTCCCAAAAAAACAACTCATATCCTATTGGTCTGTTCAAACTGTATAAAGAACAATTAACTAATCTGTGTGAGGCTTTCCTTGATCTAAATGAATATTTGACCTCTATAACCTCTTTTGTATGAAACATTTAATCAACAAAGATCAAGTTATAAATACCTTTAAACTGTTGGTTACTCATTTGAAAAAACAGCAACTCCAGCATAAGATGATGAAAAGACTTTCCTTTTACAACATAATTTGATTTCAGCTCTAGCTTATTTCCTAGTTCCTAGGGCAGCACTCATCATGAATGAACAAAGTCATTTTTTTCCCCTTTTACAGTAAATTTTTAAGATAAAAAGTGTGTCCATTTAATGCATCCAGCATGATGATTTTATCAGTCAATTATCATCTCCATCTAGTTACTATTGCTATGTGAGACGAGAGCTCCTGAAATGCACTTTCTTAGCAGATTCCCAGTACTCAGGATGGTATCATTCTTTCTTAGGTAATATTGAATCCTTTTGCTGTTTATATTTTGGAAATTTAGGATCCTGCCTTCCAATGCTGTTACCATGGCTCCTGCTTCAGCACTGCATCATCCCAATCAATGTAGGCCTTCCCTCTGGAGCCTTACCTTACACAGTTGCAACTTTTTATTTTTTGACCCACATCCCCCCATCAGTCCCACTTCACTGCTCCTGCAACCACCATTCAGTTGTTTGTTTCTATGAGATCAGCTTTTTTAAAATGGGCAACAACAAGTGCTGGTGAAGATGGGGGAGGGGGAGAAACAATTTTACAATGCTAGTGGGATTCTGCAAACTAGCCCAACTAGTATAGAAAGCTGTGTGGAGGATGCTCGAACTTCTAAGAATGAAACTATCACTCAGTCCAAGCAATTTCACTTAATCTACCCAAAGGACACAAAAACCCTACTACAAAAGGAATCTTCACTCCTATGTTTATTGCAGCACTGTTTAAAATAGACAAAGCATGAAAACATCTCCAATGTTCCAAAACAGACAAAAGACTCAAAAAAGTGTGGCATATTTACACAATGAAATATTATTTAGCAATCAAAAAAGACACACTTATGGCTTTTGTGGCAATATGAATGGAGCTAGGTAGAATTGTGGAAATAAGCCAGTAAAACAAGAGAAATACCAGCTGGTCTCATTTACATGAGGGATATAGGGAAAATAAATAAAGGGACAAGAAAAAGTTAAAACTAGCAAACTGATAACAGAACTAAAGCATACAGCTAGAGAGGGGAAGGGAGAGAAGGGATGAGACAAAAGATGAAAGTGACAGCTCATAGATGATATGGTGGTGGGAGAACCTTGGGGTACACAATGATTTAAAAATATACATAGATAATCAATTAAAAATAAAAATAAAAGATTGCCTATTTATTATTAAATATTTTACTTATAGATATATTTCACATCTTTGTATAATTCCCCAGAGATCACCCAGCACCTCTGCTCCTGACTGTTCCCTCCCATCACCTCCCTCTTCCCTCCAGCCAGTTGTGTATTTCAGTTTGGTTGTTAGCTTATTTTGACTTTTCCTCCTGGTCCTTGGCTTGTTTTCCTATATCCCATAGATTAGTGAAAACATTTAGTTTCTGTCTTTTTCTTTCTGACTTGTTTCTGCTAATCACCAATTTGTCAAACTTGTGATTTTTAATTGATGAGTAATATTCCATTGTGTATATAGACCACATTTTTAAAAAACTTTATTTCTAAATTCTTATAAATTCTTATATAAGTATATAAGCTAAATGGTTACTGGCATGCCTTCCCTCCTCCACCCCCCTCCACCCCTTTGTATTCACTCAGTCTCTCAGTCTCCACCCTCATTGTTCTTTTTTGGTTTATGTTGGGTTCATTGGTCCTTTGGTCTCTTTTATAGACCACATCTTCTTCATCCACATACAAGTGATTTTATACAGTACTTTCTTTCTATGTTTCCTTCATCCTTCACTCAGTATCATGTCTCCTGGGTTCATCCAGCCATATTGTTGCTGATGGCACAACCTTTCATTTCTAAAACTGGGGGGAAAAAATCTATATTTACATACATACATAGAAGTATATGTGTATATATGATGTGTGTATATATATGCATGTATATCTCCAGTGATGGCAGGATCTAGGGTAGTTCTATTTTCAATTTTTGAAACCACTCCATACTGCTTTCCATAACAGCTCCACCAGTTTATACTCCCATGAGCAGCCCACGTGTTTTGCAAGGGGCTACCTCATATAGACTGCAAGGTATTCCACCTGTTCCAGACTCTGAGCAAGGCCCTTATAACCTGCTGGGTTCCAGCTTTCTTGTGTGTGAAAAGAAGATTTTCATGATCATCTTGTGAGAATTCATGAATAAAACCATTCTACAGTGTGTTGCACAATGGCAGTTATTAAAGCCATTTTAAGTATTTATTTTCCAGCTTCCTTGCCTGATTTCCATGGACTGTGAATTTGATAGCACTGATTCATCATCAGCTCACGGGGCAAATAGCAGCAATTTGGTATGTATAGCCAAACTTCTAATAGAGTTTGGAAGCATTCTATTCCAGCATATTCTAACCCTCTGCTTTACTATCATCATTAATAAAAATGCAGAACTACCTCTTGCTACTTTGCTAAGAGCAGGGAGATGAGGGAAAATGTGATGCATTTAAGACCTAACTGAACATATAAAGATAGATCCCATGCATGAGATACCTCATGATACCTAGATCACTTCTGTGAACCTGCTTGGAGGAGAATTTGCCCATTTATCTATTAATACTTTAAAGCATAAAGAGAGATTACTTTCACAGAAGGTTTCCTTGTGATGCAGTGGGCAATTTCTTTCATGCAAAAAAAATTCAGGCAATTCTCAGGAATGTGCTGCTTCTGGGGTAGAGAGGCTGAGCCCATGAATCAAATTAACATACATTAATCTGGCCCCTGGTGCTTTTCCTACACGTATTAAAAAAAAGACATCCCTGAAGAATTGTTGCCCCAAGATTCTAGAGACCACATTAAGAAACAAAATGCAATTTCCAACCATCTGGCGAAGGTCAGAGTTTTATGTGCTTATGCTAGTTAGCCCTGAAAAATTTAGTATTATATTCATCTTTGTAAAAAAATAACACCTAGATTTCAAACTCCAACATCAAATTCTCTGGATACCTGCCAGTGGCTGTTTGTATATATACAGGCTCCAGAAGATTCCTTTGAATCAAGGAATTTCAAGTGGGAAATATCATGAAGAAAAAAATGGATAACTCAAGGTAGGTATTAGAGGCTGTAAAGTAGAACAAAGCATGTAGTTTACAAAAGATGACCAAGTGTCTTGACAGTAGTTTACAAAAGATGACCAAGTGTCTTGACAGTAGTTTACAAAAGATGACCAAGTGTCTTGACAGTAGTTTACAAAAGATGACCAAGTGTCTTGACAGTAGTTTACAAAAGATGACCAAGTGTCTTGACACTTTGTCAAAGTTTTGAGGAAAATAAAGCAGAAGGGAGATGTCATTAAAAAGTACATACCCCAGGAGATTTTTCAGAATCAGTACTAATTACTGATCTTGCTTTATTAGACTTAATGGCCCCCATAGGATTTTTTTTTTTTTTTTTTTGAGACCAGGTCTCGCTATGTTGCCCAGGAAGCCACAGACTCACGTTGCCCAGGGTACCACAGACTCAAGCAATCTCCAGCCTCAGCCTCCCAGGTGGCTGGGGTTACAGGCACGTGCCACCATCCCCAGCTATCTTTTTGAGACTAGATCTTGCTATGTTGCCCTGGCCAGGTCTCGACCCCACGGACTCAAGTGATTCCTAGTCTCGGCCTCCCTTCATAGACTGGGATTAAAGGTGTATGTCACCGTGCCGGCCCCTCCCACAAGATTTTCTTTATGAAGCATTTCAACTTCAAAATCAGATCTCTCACCACATACCTGCCCTACAGTAGGTTCCTGATGTGCTGGGCCTGGCTAACTGCCTGGAGATCTGAGCAGCCTATGTTTCAGGAGTGTACCTCACCCTGAAAAAAAATATTACTCCAGGAAAAGGAAAGGAAGGAAGGAAGGAAGGAAGGAAGGAAGGAAGGAAGGAAGGAAGGAAGGAAGGAAGGGAGGAAGGGAGGGAGGGAGGGAGGGAGGGAGCGAGGGAGGGAGCGAGGGAGGGAGCGAGGGAGGGAGCGAGGGAGGAAACCAGTAGGTCAAGCATGAATCGACAACTCACAGCAAGAGAGGAGTTGACATGATGAGACCAGAGTAGGGGAAGTGAGAAAGGTAAAGCATGATAACCTGAAGTCTGCTGAAGCACTGTGACCTAAGAAATACAGCCTACGGGTCTAGATCAACAACCCATGGTTTACTCATGTAACTGGGAGGCAACCCAGTTTCTCATTGAGTCTTTCCTCATTCTATCTTCTCTTCACCTTGTACTACCACCCATGACAGCCCACCCAGAACACCAGTAGTGTCTATAAACCCTTGACTACCTGTTAGTGGCACTCAGCCTTTGGCTATGAATCTGCTGCGTTAGTATCCGTACTAATAATCCTGCTTCTTGAGAGTTGCCCTCTTATCTGCTTGCCTGCTTTCACAGCATTGGTAAATTATTGAGGGGGCGGGGGGGACCATTCCAAAGGGGAACAATACCTACACACATATGACCCATGTTATATGAAAATAGGAAAATTTAAACACTTTCAATTCAAAAAAATAAAAAGTATCAAAAACCCCCAGCAAAATACAGATCTAGCCTCTGACTGTTATCACACTTCAGGAAGAGGAGGAAGCTGGTAAACACTGAAGGGAGGAGGAGATAGGGCTTGGTGTCTGATTACTGGAAATGACTTTCATGCTACTAGGAGTATTCAACCAGTATACTGAACGTGACTTTCCTGCACATTCCTAGACCTAATAGCCAGGGTTTTATTCCAGCTGCCATTCGGATGATGTCTAGCAACCACCTGTTGCAGGTAGTTCAGCATCAGTTCTAGCAGAGCCCTTGGCATCATCTTCACAAGATTTTTAAAAGTGAACAGGAGAAACCAGCAATAAGGAAATAGCAACCTGAGTCCACCCTCCCTCTCCACTTTGAGCTCCAGCCTCCTAAGCCCAGGTGTACCCGCTGAGGCACTTGTAGACCCTGGCTCTTTGAGGAGGATGTAATGTCACAGGTGCTGGTCATTGAGGCTAATGGTGGAAGAGTGTGAAAAACCTTCATGTATCACTGACCCTACAGATGGCATAAAAAAAGAAAAGCATAATGCAATAATATGATATGAATATAAATATATATATGCAAATTTAAAAAATTGTAAATTAAATTAAAAGAAACATCACAGAGATAGTTGGCATTCTCTATGGCTATCTCTTCTATCCTATTCCCCATTATACATTCCCAGAAATAATAATTAGCACACTGGATCGGATATCTGCCATGCCAGTGGTATTTGAAACTTTTAAATCACACATCAGTAAATAGTATATTATTTTGCATGGTTATAATTTTGTAATTATGGTATTGTGCTATGTATACCTATCTATGTAACTTGTTTTCTTCCCACAAAATTTTTTAAATTATAAAAAAAGAAAAGCAACTACTATTCAAATAAATGCTTCAGAAATAGCCTTGAAGATAATATATAGTTAGAATAGATGCATAAATGAGCTAACTTCATTCATTAACCTCCGTGAAGAAAAGCACAGGCTCTCTTGAACCTTGATATTAACGCCAATATTTTAATTTGCCCCTAGTAAGTACGTTTTGTGAAAAATCCAACAAATGTGTAGAGATCTTTCTCTAGGCTTATCAAGATGGAGAACGTTGAGTATTTTTGAATTGTGACATCTCAGGAACAGCACTTTTGTTCTTCTGCCTTCCTCTTCTATTTGCTTGCTTTAATCTATAAATCTGAAAGAGGAGGATTTTTTTTCCAGATAAGAAATGAGAAGCAGCTGAATTTTTATTCGTGAGGAGGCAGAAATAAAGGAGCTGCTTAGAATTTCTAAAAGTCATGAAGATTTTAAGTCAAAATATTCCAAAGCCCATCACTGAGCTCCAGGCTAAACTTTCACCCCCCCTAAAATTGCCCATTTTCCTCTCTGACTGTTAACCCATATTTATTTTACAAAGTTTTACTCCATGCGGGGTTTCTCACAACATGACTACTTGGTGTGGGTTTCACCAGCAGTAATATTTTTTTAAATAATTACTTCAATGGTTGGCTTTGCATCTTAAACCTTGCTAACCACCAATAAACTCTGCTACTGCAGAACACTATTGCTAAGGGCAGAATAAGCTGTGCCCGTTATTGGCTCAGCTTTCTCAACAAAGCCAAGTAGACAAAACCACAAGCCTCTACTGCCACCCAGTGGCTATCCTGAATATTTCCTCAATGAAACCCTCCACTAACCGCAAGTCAAGCTAGCATTATAAAAATAATATTTTGGCCGCCATCCCTGGGAGCCAAGCCCCGCAGACAGGTTCCGGAGGGAACCCACCCGACCCTTCCCCCCCCCCAAAATTACTAAAGTACAGATCTACTTTCAACCTGGAAAACATTCCCATCAGCATGCCGACCAACACAAGATCCATGGTTTCTCAATATGTAGAACAAGTTAGAAAGCAAAACACAGTAAGGAGAAAAACTTTAAACATGCAAGCAAGCCTTACAGAAAATAATCCATCACCAACAAATAAAAGACAATCTCCGGAAAACATTGAAGAAATGATGTGTATCTCAGAAAAAGATTCCAGCATCAACATGTTAAGTGCATTCCAACAATTAAGAAAAGAATTAGAAAAAAGGACAACAGTATGATAGAAGCATTTAATGCACTAAGGGAAGAAGTAGAAACATATAAAAAAGAATGCATCAATATGTATAACCTAATCAACGAACTGAAGAATGAAAATGAATCCCTAAAATTGAAATTTAAAGAGACTCAAGATTTAAGGGTTGCAATAGATGAGCTCAAAAATGCACAGAAAAGCCATGGCAGTAGAATAGATGAAGTAGGGGAACAAATCAGCACACTTGAGGATACAGAAATAGAGAGGACAAAGAAAGATAAAGAGAGAGAGAAACAAAGTAGGAGGACTGAAGACAAGCTCAGAGATATGTCAGATTCCTTAAAGAAACATAAGAGTAATAGGAATCCCAGAAGGAGAGGAGAGAGTCATGGGAACTGAAAGGCTTTTCAATATAATAATAGAGGAGAACTTCCCAAATCTGAAGAAAAAAATGAAAATAGACATACAGGAAGCCAAAAGGACACCAAACTACTTTAATGAAAGAAAAGCCACAGCGAGACACATCGTCGTAAAACTTCCAAGAACCCAAGTTAAGGAAAATATAATGAGAATGGCTAGAGAAAAGAAACAGATAACCTACAAAGGAAAATCCATTAGACTGACCTCAGATTTTATTTATTTATTTATTTATTTATTTATTTATTTATTTTTATTTTAAAAATTCCTTTTATTGATTTGTCACATTTGTGCATTAATTGTTCCCTCCTCCCCCCTTCGTATCCTCCCTCCAGTCACTCCATCTCCCAATTTTCTGCGATTTGTTGGTTGGTTAAGTTGATGTTCACTTGTTTGTTGTTTGGCCCGTTGGTCTCTTCCAATATCTGATAAAATTTTTTTTTTGGTACATCAGAAATAATGCTATTTTTATCACTGCGATAAAAAAATGAGTACAATCATAACGTACTCCCATCTTTGATAAGTGATTTCTTCAATTTTTTAATTATAAAGTAATAAGAGATGCACACAAAGTTACAAAAATAGGATATAGAGTCTCACAGAAATTGCCAAACTCTTTTAGCTTGGTCGTTCTCATTGTCTTCCCATCGGTAATGGATGACAAATTCAGCTTCTCCACATACTAGCCAGCATTTGGTTTCACTGGTTTGTATTTAGCCATCTGGCTGTTGAATAGTGATCGCTTGTCATTTTAATGTGAGTTTTCCCAGTGGTTGATTATACTGAACAGCTGTTCTTGTGCTTATCTGTTTTCCACTTGCTCTCTTTATGAAATTTTAGCCAATTTTTGTTTATATTTCAGCCAACTTTGTAGTTTTCTATTCTTGACTTTTGAGCTATCATATTTTCTAGCCAGAATTCCTTCTCTCAGAAGTGCAGCTTGACTATATTGCCTGCTGGGATGTAGCTTCTCTTTTTATTCTCTTAGTGAGATCGTTCACACAACAAATGTTTGTTTTTATGATGTTAATTTATTTTTAAAAAAAAGAAGAAAGAAAAGAAATGTACATTTGTGTCATGCCTTTGATATCATGCCCACCACTTCTGCCTAATCACAAATGCTGAAGTTAATCATGTGTTTCTGTTCGAAAAGTTTTAAAGTCTTACATTTTACATAGAAATCTGTGATCTATTTGGAATTAATTTTCAATGAGGTGTGAGCTTTAGGTTGAGGTTTGTTTGTTAGGAAATCTAATTGTTTCATTGAATTGTTCCTGCACCTTTGTCAAAAATTAGTTGGGTGTGTGATTGTATATAATATGCTATAGTGTTTTTTTTTTTTATCTTTCATTCTACTTAAACATTTTGCATGATAAATCCAATAACTGTTGCTGAAATTATATAAAATATTGGTGAGATAATTTTGTTATAATGAGAAGGAAGCATAATAACATTAAATATTTTATCCAAGAAATAAAGTTATCCAAAATGAGGAGCAATTCTTATATAATCTTAATGCCACCAGATAAGTTAAACCTAATGTTAAAGAAAAGCTGTAGAACAAGTCAGCAGAGAATCTGGTTTCTGAAATGAATACTCTGAAGAGGCACTTTGGCAGCTACAGGACTCTGGTCCCTAACCACTAAACACTTTGATATCTACAGTTTTCCTTTCCAAATTGTAGGCAATAATCCACCTATCTCCTTGTACTGCTAAGAGGTTAAGTTAATAAATGCAGACATGTAAAATCATGCTTGACTTATTATGAATGTGCTGTCATCTATTGTTAATCAAATGTGATCTAAAAAGTCTGATAATTCCAGTGACAGCTTGAATCAAATCTATGGCAGAATTAGATATATTCATCTTAAACTTTGAGCAAGTTGCCTGCTTTAACCCCACCTCCGCTGCTATGCAATAGGATGGTTATGAAGAACATATGAGTAATTAGGAGACTATATCTCTGTACTCAGTTACACAGTAAACTCTAAAATTGGAAATACATTACATTTTCCATGATTAATAATATCAAGTGTCTTTAGAGCCCTAACTATATTAGCTACTAAAGTTAAAAAGCAATAAAGGCAGTTCTTATGCTAATTGCATCTTATTGCATATAAGCAAAATTAGGGTAGACAAAATAGAAAAAATAGAAAAGCTATTACCCCTAGAGGTTTATGAGACTAACCAAAGTCAATATCCATAACGCCCAAATGAAATTTGTGTGGGGGGACATTTCAACACCAATACAAATCACCTAATTTTAAAAGCTAGGGCTGACATTTGACAAACTAGACAAAATTAAGTTTCTCTGATATTCTAAGTCAAGCAGCACAGATAAAGGAAATTTTCTGCTAGCGAACAACATGGCATTTGAATGATTTAACATATAAAGAAATTGACTATCAACAAAGAATATTCCATATGGGACATTAAAGTACTGTGGTTACTTATTTAATAAGCTAATCTAGATCTTATCAATTATATCATAAATACACACATATGTATCAAATGGGAGGAGGAAGGAAGCATAACAGCATTTACCTAACAAGTTCTTGGAGTCTCCATTAATGTCATAAGCTGAGCTGAATCACTGCTACCCATACCACTGCTATCTCCTAACAACTTCCCAATTTGCAGCATTTGGGGAGTTGAGACAGTGGCAACTTTGCTTCACTGACAAGTCTCTCACTTTTACAGAGAAGGAAGATGACTCAGAAAAGCCCACTGAACTCATTGTAAAGCAAAACCTAAGGATTGCAAAGGCAGGTCAGTTATTAGAGCACAACCACACGCGATTTAGCAAGCTGGACATTTTTGTTAAGTTGTTCATACTTGTGCAATAAGGAAAGAGAATCAACTTGAAATCAAAGTAACCTCTTGACATCATCACATCACTTCCTCCAGCTTAGTCTTACTGCTTTCTTTTGTTCTTGAAAAGTTATAAAACTGTACTACTTTTCTACCGGCTTATCATATTGTGTGCTTAATGCTATTAAGATATTAATTTCAGCCCTGTGCAATCTAGGGATCTTTCCAGGATGTCCTTATCTTTTCAAAAGAGGATTCTCATAACACAGCAAGACCCAAACAGCTCACTGAAACCAAACCATGTCTGATATGGGAGTAGAAAAAGGAATCAAGCCTATCAGGACAATCTGAACCACTCCTAGACCCCCTGGGAGGGACCAACACACCCACACACCTGTTTCCTTCCACCAGGGACAACCTGTCTTTCTGATTCACACCTAAAGATAGTTCATGAACCTGAACAAATGTGATTGTAGCCAATCTGAAAGGAGAAGGGAAGAAGAAATTGGGTCCAAGATTCTGTGACCCTGTAGAAATTAAGGGGTATGGCATTTGGGGCATTTTCAAATAGCTCATAAAACAAATGTCTCTACAAAGCTTTAGGTTGAACGAAGATTCTTATGCATATTAGTCAATTTTCACTCTCACCGCCTTGGTAGGTAAAGCAAAAATACACATGAACCAGTACAATAAAACTATAAAGGGATGCAGTTTTGTTTTGTTTTCTAGGAATTGCTGAATAATCTTCAAAACCAAATTGCCATTCTCTCAGGTAACCCCAGGGATCATTTTATGCATGAGGTGAAAGGAAAAATGGTGGAAGATGGTTTCAATGTGAATTGAACAAATATAAGTAGATAACAATCAGCAGAACAGAACAGCCTTGCTTTTAAAAATTTCCCACTCAGAGTCAGCACTAAAATACAAGGCAAATAAGGCATAAATGAATACTATTGAACTGCTAAAATAAATTATTCTATCTTCCTGAAAAAGATTACTGTGCCAGAAAAGTTTAGCTAGTATTAATAACCCTTTCTCTAGAGGAAAAAATAAAATCACATATCCCTGAGATAAAACTAAGTAACAAGTGCTATCAAATCTATGAGAAATAGGATGTTGAAAGTCTTAAGATAAAAAGAGCAAGAAGCATCCACAATATCAAGCAGATTCAGGAGAATTATATTAAGAAACAATTATGATTTGAATAAACTGAGGGAAATAAGCAAGATATTTCATGTAAGGGAGAAGGAATGTAGGCAAGTAGTATGAAGGGTATAGAGTGGTGATATCACGAGCAAATAGACATTTCATGAAAGTTAGATGTGCGAGAAATATATAGAAATACATAGAAATATATAGAGATAAGTATTCAATTGTATAAGCAGTTTGAACCTGAAGTGTACTGAAGAAAAGAGTTCAATAACAGTGAGTTGTCCTTTGGAGTCACACAGCCTTTGGAGAAGAAGAGAGCTCCAGCACACAGCCCCCTCCATCCCACCCACCACGCCCGTCGTGGTCTCTGGCAGGGGTGGGGGGCAAGGGTGAGCCCTATACCACCAGGACCTCAGGATCTCAGGGACTCTGGATCCAGTGATCTCAGGTTGGGGAAGACAGCCTCTGCCTCCACGTGAGTAGGTCCAGGTTGAGCACTTTTGCCAGAGCACTGGCTGGGGAGGGGATATTAGTAGACTCAGCTGCCTTCCAGGAGGAAAAAGTTGTAAGTCTCCCTGGGCCACCCAGCTCGGGGAGAGGTCCCCAAGACACCTCTGCTGCAGCTTAGACAACTGGCAGGGGTGCAGGGAGGGTATGTCCCATGCCACTAGGGTCTTGGGGGGTCGTGGGATCTTGGGGCCTAGGGGTCTTGGGGCCAGGGGGCCTGGCTTCCTCCCTTAGTTGTGGGGGATGGAGGCTGGGCAGAACCCTGGGGATCCCAAGCTGGGAGAGGAGATTTTTAGGCCCCCCTCCTAGGCTCAGCCCTGATTCAAGCCAGGCTGGGAGTGGAGGCTGAGGTCTCCTTGAAAGGCCTGGCCCTCCAGGGAGCCCCCCAGTAGGGGACAGGGTAAATCCTGTACCACCAGGCTCTCAGGATCTGGGGGTCTAGAGGCCTGGAGGCTGGAGACCCTGATCTCCACCCTTTCTCAGT
>PVHY01022971.1:0-21692 GCA_004024945.1 Uropsilus gracilis | reverse complement strand
AGGTCTCTTTTGGGTAGATTCCCAAGAGAGCAATTGCTGGGTCAAATGGTAATTCCATTTTCATTAACTTGAGGGTCCTCCATACAGCTTTCCATAGTGGTTGGACTAGTTTACATTCCCACCAACAGTGTAGTAGTGTTCCTTTCTCTCCACATCCTCGCCAGCAATTCTTGTTGTCTGTTCTTTGGATGTGGGCCATATTGTCTCTTTTGCGGAACAGAAACTTTTTAGTTTGAAATAGTCCCAGCTGTTTATGTTTTCCTTCATTTTTTGCCGGCTGTAGTTGTTTGCCCAAATGGATTTCTGAGGTGAAATTCATGAAGGGTTTTGCCCAGGTTTTCTTCTATGTATTTTATGGTTGCAGGTCTCACTTCCAGGTCCTTTATCCATTTTGAGTTAATTTTTGTACAGGGTATGAGGGTGTTATCCTGGTCCATTTTTTTTACAAGTTTTGATTCCCAGCACCATTTACTAAAGAGGCTATCCTTGTTCCAGGGTATATTTTTTGCCCCTTTGTCAAAGATTAATTGACCATATATGTGTGGTTTTATTTCTGGGTATTCAATTCTGATCCATTGGTCTGTTTGTCTGTTTTGTACCAGTACCATGCTGTTTTAAGTATTATGGCTTTGTAGTACAGTTTGAAGTCTGGAATAGTAATACCTCCATTCTCTCTTCTGTTTGTCAAAAGGGTTTTGGCTATTTGGGGTCTTTTGTTGTTCCATATGAATTTCAGCAATTTTTGTTCTATTTCTTTAAAATATGTCATTGGGATCTTTATTGGAATTGCATTGAATCTGTAGATGGCCTTTGGTAGCATGGCCATTTTGATAATGTTGATTTTTCCAATCCATGAACAGGGAATGTCTTTCCATTTTTTTACATCATCTTCTATTTCTTTTAAGAATGTTTTATAGTTTTCTTTGTATAAGTCTTTTACATCTTTTGTTAGGTTAATTCCCAAGAATTTGATTTTCTTTGGTGCAATGGTAAATGGGGTGTTTTTTTCCAATTTCTTCTTCTTCTGATTGATTCTTTGCATATATGAATGCTTTTGATTTTTGTATGTTGATTTTGTATCCAGCTACCTTACCTAATCAGTTTATTACAGAAATAATCTTTCTGTTGAAGAAAATCATGTGGCAGGGCAAATATCTAATACAGAGCATCTTAGCTTGTTCATATATGCCACCCTTACCTACTCGTATGGGTACTCCATCCTCTCTTTGAAAACTCAGGACTTAACTAAGCGTACATAAGGGTACATACCCATCCATTTGGATCATTGTGTTTGGAATCCACACCTATGTAGATTTCCCATCATATACAATGAAATATGATTATTCCCCCTACTTATCTGCCTGATGTTAATATGACTGCTGGGTGAACATAAGAACAAACTAAAGGAAATTTCTAACAAGGCATACAGCATGATGTTTTGATTTACATATGTTATGAGCTAATTTCCATAACAAGTTTAGCTAAAATCATTCAGCAAGTTTTGATGCTGTTGTTTCTTGACCTTACTAGGTGCCAAGAGAATGTTTGCCAACAACAGCCAGGACTCGTACTCCTCAAAGCATCCTTAAGGAGTTTGTGACTTTAAACATTGAGGGTCTGCAATTGTCCAGTCTTGCTACCAGAAGTAGCAAGCTGATCTGCTCATGTTGCCCGCAGCAGCTACATCTGGAATTGGGCCTTGCAGACCATGATTACAAAACAATCCCAATTTCAGAGATGTTACTACAAAAAAAAAAGTCTTCACATCCATGAAATGTGATATTTGTTTTAACTTAAAACAAATGTTTATGGCTTGTATACTTTTTATGATCTCCCACTTCAACCAGATTTTTGGTTTGCTAAATCCCTGACATTGTTACTAATAAAATGGTAAAACTGTTTCTCTGTACATGTGAGTGCCAAATAGTAATTTGACAAATCTGTCTCAATCAGAGGTGCATTCTAGAGCTTAAACCTCTCTCTTGGGATGAGCATGTCAGGGCAACTGGACTAGCTCATGGCACTCCTTAAGCAAGCAGGGGGAGAAACTCTAGTTTTCTTTTCCCAAAATAAACTCTCCGAATAAACCTATCTACCTACAACTTTGTCTTGAAAAGACTCAATGAGCATTTCCATGTCACTTGTCAGTAACCCCCAAAGCAGAAGGAATATGAGATCAAATGAATGGGGGGGGGGGCAGGGAGGTGAACTGAATAGATGAGTGAATGAGTTTTTGTCCAAGGAACTGGATGCCCTCAAAGAAGCAATGAAGATTCCTGTGTTGAGCAGCCAATGCCCCAAACCATAAGAGGTTTGAAACCTGAATGTGCCAAGTCCTGCGCTGAGTGAGCTAGGCTGTTCTCTGAAGAGAGCAAGCACGATGCACCTCCAACTCACCAACTCTGCACTAATGACTGGAAAGGTGTATGACATCACAGGGTGGGTCCCCAAGCACAAACAGCATCCCCTATCACAGCCCCCTGTGATTCTGGGATCCCAGTGGGTGCTACAGAGTCCCCCGAGAGACTCCTCCTGCAGGATTGCTCCTGTCTGACCTTCTATGTCCCCCAGGCCAGAGGTCAGAGGAAGCTCTCAGTCAGGCACAGCCCAGCAGCCACAGCCCAGCAACACAGCACCCCAAAACCAAACCCAGAAGGAAGAAGAAAGTGAACCATCCCTTCTGAGGTGGGCATCCCTTCTCTTCTTCCCTCAAATCAATGTCAGGGAGTGAAAAGGCTGTGCATTGCACAGGATGGAGTCTGCTTTGCTTATTTTAATATTTTAAAAAGGAAAACTTTCAAGCTTGAGTCATTTATTCTGTGTTCGTAGGAAGCCTGGAAACCACTCTCCCTGCTCTAGCAGCCTACGGTCTGACCTTGTCTTCTGACACTACAGGGAGAAATGAACTGCTGCGGCTGGATGAAGGGTGCTGGACCCTCTCTGGGCTGGAAGGTCCACACAATGGCAAGGCAGGTTCTGGGCTTCTGCTGGCATCTATCTGCCTCTGTCTTGTCTTTTGCTCCTAGACAAGGTGACACTTTTCCCCTCCTTCCAAACTATATTCCCAGAGACAGTCTGACTTCCTGACCCATTCCCAGAGACAGTCCCTTCCTTTACCCCAATGTGCTAGTTAAGAGACAGAAAGAAGGATGTAGGCCTAAATCATGGAGACACACAGAGATCAGAAAGGGGGGACTCAGAATTTTCCTGACTCTTTCATCTTGTGGGCAATTACCAAACTGCATGCTTGTTGCTGCAGAAATGGTCAAAACGAGTAATTAAAAAAAAAAAAGACTCATGCCCTCTGCCCTTGGGTGAGGAGGAAGGATATGGCTGCCTCCTTGTGATCAACAGTATTTTTTAAGGTTTGTGCATATTTAAAGTTTGCTCATATGTATGTACATATCTATTAATACCAGGGAATTATCTTTCTATAAATATAGAATTGGCAATCTGTTTCACAAAAGAAAGGATCCTATGTCCCAATTCTTTTGTGCCAAAGATCATACCATCACGTCAAACTAGGAAGTCCTGTGGGACCCACAAGATACAAAAGGTGAGAGCTGAGATTCATGGAGAAAGGGCTCTCACACCTGGAGGTGGGCACCTTGACAGCCCGTAGGAGGGCAGGAGCCGGTGCAGAAGAGGCACCAAGGCTTTCGGTCTTATCGGGATACTTTCCACCCGAAACTTGGATCAGAGCCCACTTCCCCCTGGAATGAGCTGCTGGTTCAGCTATTGAAATCAGAAAAATGTGCTACTTGCATAACTGTAGCATGAGCGAGACCTCAAAGAGCCAAACCCACTGGGAGACTAGGAAAAGGGAGATCTTTTAAGATCAACCTGGTCAAGGTCAAACTGGACAGAGTATCTAGCTCCAAAGGCCAGTGTCCTATCGCCACACCTTGCGGTGTTGGGTGACCAAGGACTTTTTAAAGCAATATTCATCTGCAACACTGTATGTGAATTACAGGTATAGGATCACACCATCCAGGCCTACGCTACTATACTATCCCCACCACCAAGGCATCTCTAGTCCTTCACTCTGGCCCACTGAGCCTCCTCCACCTCTGCTCTCCTTCCTCCCCTCTGATAATCTCAATCCTAAAGTCATTTGTCTAGGGTTTGTTATTGGCTTGGTTTTATCTGATTCTTTGGTAACCAGGTTCTTCTATTCAGACAGAGATTACTTCTTTAAGCAATTGTTTTTGTCATTAAAATAAAGTCACCCATTCCAAGCTCTAGAATAGGAATAATCTCTCCGCCCCCAGCCCCCCGAAGCCGGGGCACATGGACCGGCAAGCAGTCCCCGGGTCGGCCCGCCCCCGCGCTGGGACCTACCGGGCAAGGGGGGGGGGGGCTCCATCTCTCTTTTACTCCAGCTAAACATCAAAGCAACCAGAATAGATACAACAGCAACCCCAACATAGAACGGGTGCGGGACCTGGCAAAAGTCCTGCCCACAGACCGGAGCTGGACACAGCAGACGGACAACCAAGAGAACCAGTATAAGTAAGACCCGAAAAACAACCATAGAGACACGATGTCACCAGGCGCACTTCTACACTGTCTGGGCCAAAACCCGGGACTTTAACTTGGAGATATATTCAAGGACAGCAACACACCCTCCCCTCATCAAGCGAGAGGAGAGGATGACCAAAGAGGGGATAATGGGCCCCACACCAAAACCGACAAAGGAAGCAGAGGAGATAACCTTCAAAGGCCACTTGCGGAAGCCTGAACTCATGGGCCGGGCACGGTGGCTCGTGCCTGTAAGCTTCAGCCTATGAAGCGGCCGGGGCTAGGGATCGCGGTTGGAGTCCCGCCTGGGGCCCGTAGCGACACCTAGTTCCAAACAATAGCTGGGCGTGGTGGCGCGCGCCTGTAATCCCGGCTACCTGGGAAGCTGAGGCTGGGAATTGCCTGAGTCTGTAGTACCCTGGGCAACAAGAGCCTGCGGTTCCACGGGCAAATATAGCAAGACCTAGTCTCAAAGCCTGAACTCAGAGAAATTTCTTGACCAACACTGGCAGGAGGCAAGACCCCCAAAGCCCGACACCAGAGACATAAGGAAAAGCAGCAAAACAATGGCAATGGGATTGGATTGGAGAGGACGGCCTGCAGCAAGAAAACATGGACAGAACACAAACGAATATAATCTGGCCACCCAACGCAAACTTAAGACTGAAAATCTAACAGCAAGGTGCACCTGGACCCAACAACGCATGGACTCAGCGTCCAACTAATGGACTCAGCACAGCTAATAAATAACAAAGAGTGGGGTGTGAGAGAATGGAGGGAGCACCGGAGGGAGGAGGGAGGGGGAAAATTATATAACAGAGAGGTTGTAACCCAAAGAACAAAATAAAATTGTTAATAATAATAAAAAAAAAGGAATAATCTCTCCCCTGACCCCCTTGAAATGTAGATAAGAGTAATACTGGCCAACTTCCCCTAAGATATCTTCCTTTGATTTTAAGTGGAATTACTTAAAGCCCTTGATAAAAAATACTATTTTTTGATTTTCTGGTGTTTCTAAACTATTTACTGAGTTTTTTGAAAGAAAAGGCAGCACAGCACAAAAAAAATAAATAAATAAATAAAATAAATAAAAGGCGCTGGGCAATGAGGCCACTGCTTCCAGAGGTGATACTTAGCATCAGAACCAGTTCTGATAAAATGAAGTTAAGCATGAACCCTTACCACCCTTTTCCCTCCCCCTGTGTGAACCTCTCTGTTGTGTGCCTAGGAGAATTGCTGATAGGTGTGAAAGAATGGGGGGGCTCGGGGAAAGGGGAAGGAGGGGTCACTTCCCTCTGTCTTACTTCAGCTGTAAATTTTCTGGGCTATATGACCGTGACAATTGATTTATTTTTCATTTAATACAGATTTATTCTGTGAAGCTTTGAACACTCACTGACTCAGAATGGAGAATTTTCAGTTTAGCCAAGTCAACGCTCAATAAATATTATTGGATATGAAATTTGTTAATCCGCACTTCCCCTGTTTGGAGATAACCATATTTTCTGCTGCCCCATTTGACAGATCTCCAACCTCTAGCATTTCAATGTTAATCTGAAATGATAAGTGATCAAGGCTCATAACCTATTTTCTTTTCAGACGAGATTGACATCTTTTAAAAAATCACATTCTTAAAATCGCCCAAAGTCCAAGTTAGGAATCCCATCCCCCCCCCCCAATCTAATCAGATCTATTATGCTAACTCTGAAGACACTTCTGGCCCCCAGCCCTCAAGGAAAGATCTTAAAGAGGTAGAAATTAAATTGCCAGGTCTAATGGATTCCTTGTGTGACTAAATCATTGTATTATTTCTCATGTTTGAGGAGACACACACATTTCACGGACAGGCCCACTCCCGGCTTAGAAACTCCTGCTTTAGCAGCTGTTGCCTTGCCCCAGTAGACACAGGTCAGGTTCATCCATGGGGGAGCCCAGCAGTTCTGGCTCAAGGGGCTGAATGCATGAAAGAGTTTTCTGTGGACATTATTCTGATGCTTCCAGGAGACCCCTCCCCACCCTGTGCCAGGGAAGATTCCTTCTGCCTCTTTGTGAGGGGAGGTGGAGGCGACTAAAGGACTGGGTTGAGAAAAGCCCTTTCATCTGAGAGTCTGAATGCCTGGAAGGCTCAGGTCACCCAGCTCACCAGATTAGCCCTGCCTTCACAGCGCAGCCAAGCTTCACCTTTATTTTCAACAGTTTGCTGCTTCTTGGTCACCATTTCTTATGCAAACTCCAAAGAGAAAACTAAACAAAACCATTTAACTCTCTCTAGGGAAAGGGGAGCAAGCGTAAGCACATTCAGCAAAGAATAATTATAAAATGTTGACCTTCCTTTTTTCTTTTCTGGTACACTCACCTTCACCAGCCTGTCTTCCAGCTGCAACCTCAATAGCAAACTCTGAAATAGCTCTGAAAAGTTGGTCGGAGGGCTGTGGGTATTGTTAAGCTGTTTAACATTGAAATAGCCCTGAAAGCGATGGGCATACATTTAGTTCTTTACCCTCAATTCCACATAGTGTCTTTAAGTATGGTCCATATATATATATATATTCTTATTTAGAAATCATCATTTAATATATTAAATCATGAAGCTGGTATAATCGTGCAGTTCCACATCAGTACACATTTATGTGCATAATCATAGAAGTATAATGTCAAATTTTGGTTTTTTCAAATGGGTTGTAAGTAGAATAAATATACATTTCAGCTCTATCATGGGCCTTCATCCTTTACTTTCCTTTTATGAGTCCTAAGTCCAGTGAACACACACACACACACACACAAAAGACACTAAAAGTTAGCTCTTCATGGGGTCCTTGGCTCTGATCATTTTTACCAGTTTCTAACAAATTATTTCCATTATCCAACATCAGTTTTGATGATATATAAATAGGAGCCACACACACACATGCATCTCTCTGTTCAAGAAAGAAATCAGAAAACACTATGATCGCATCTCACTCTTCCTTTCCATTCAGCTGTCACTTGAAATGGGTAAAGGAAACAAAAGAGATAGTGAAAATGAGTTGTGCTGCAGCTTAGGAGGATTCGTTTCACCTCGCAACCCAGGGAGTTGCTCCAGGGAGGAGGCCTGGCCTGGGATAGAGCAGAGGGCACAGCCCCCACACCCAGGGCAGGCTGGTGTAAGCACGTCACCACCAAGGACAGGTGCCAGATAAAGAGCTTGCAGGTGACAGGGAGAGAACATTCATGCATTCATAACATTCATAACAAGATTTAGAGGGTAGAAAGTTTTGGGTTTTGGGGGGGGGGTGGGGGGAGACTAGATCTCGCTATGCCTGGGGTAGTCCCAATCCCGCGGACTCAAGAGCTCCCCAGCCTCAGTCTCCCAGGTACCTGGGATTACAGGCGCCCACCACTGTGCCCAGTTTTTGAGACCAGGTCTTGCTATGTTTCCTGGGGTAGTCTCGAACTCATAAACTCAAGTGATCCTGGGTCTCTTGCCTCCCAGAGCTTGGATTATAGGTATGTGCCATCACACCTGGCCAGAGGCTAGACACTTTTAAATCTATAAAGCAGAAAAAGCTCCAGACTAAGGTTTGTAGGCAGAACCTCACCCACTTTATCCATGGGAATTGACCTAGTGAAATACCACAGGTTGGATGGTTTACACATCAGGCATTATTTTCTCACAGTTTTATAAGGCTGAAAATAGGGGATCAAGATAGAGAGTGGACAGAGAAAGAGAAAAGGAGCTGAATCTCCTAAGGGGGGCCTCATCCCATCAGGCCAGAGCCCCATTCTCATCTAACCCTGATCATCTCTCAAATGCTCATCCCCAAATACCATCCCATTGGAGGTGAGGGTTCCAACAACATTTGAACTCAGAGTAGGACACAAACATCAGAAAAAAAATCCCTTTTTTTGTGTGTGTGGGGCAGTGGTGGAACTATAGTAACTGTACTTACTTGGCAAAGGGAGGGAAAGACCTCAACAGGATAAAGTTGTGGCAAGGGCAAGTCTGGCGCCCCCTGTCAGATAGGAGGTCTTTGGATCTGCACAAAATACAAGCTTCTCAATAGATCATTCCCTTTGTTTCTCCCCTGGTTTCTCTCCACACTCTTCAGGCTGATGTCTGTGACCATGTAGGCTCTCCAAGACCAACAGAGACCGTCCAGCCTTGCTTGAATACCAGGAATGATCCTGCAGACACCGCTAGGTGGCTGTGACCACTGCACCCTTCTGGAAAAACACTGGGAGACTTGATTGTGCAGCCTTCCAGCTTGGTGTGGAAGCTCAAACCCTTTTTACTGAACAGTCATTCCAAAGTGCTCTCCTCCATCCATGAAACAGCCAACCATGCAGGCTCGGAGCCTTGCAACAACACGTGTGCTTTTCTCCCACACTGATACATCCACTGATTTCATCCGGACTCCTGTATGAAATGGGGCCAGCTGGCGTTGGCTAATCTGGGCCATCTGGGGTGACTCAGTAGCCCATGTCCCCTCCAGCAGGGTCTGCCATGCACTGCTGGTGGTGGCCGAGGTGCAGCGTGAAAACCAGCCTTCCCAGCATCAGACTGTATCCCATTTGTTACCATCTCATTGGCCAAAGGCATTGCAAAGGTCTGAACCCAGAGGCAGTGTGGAAAGTCCTCAAACATTACCCTCATCTGCAGGGTGTAGAGAAGGGTGAAAGCCTGGGGTCACCTTTATGGCACAACTGAACATTTGCTGACATCACTCTCTGCAGGGGGTTGCATGTCCTCATCTGCGGGCATCAGAAAAACGTATGTAAGACCCTTCCCAGTGTTACTATTCTGTGATAACTGTCACTATCTGCTATGATGAGCACCATAACCCTAGAGAAATAAGCATTTTAGGCAATATTTTGACATATCTGCGGTAGGGCAGAATTTTAAGTCTACACTCTTCAGCTAAACGAAGAATTTTTGAAAGAGGCTCCCATAATATAATATTCCTTGGATTTTGTCTTTCCCTCTCCAACCCTGTGCCATCTCTTTCCCTAAGGAGAACTGGAGGTTGACTTAGGCCAAGTGAAGTATCCGATGTCTGTGGCAAATTCCAAGGGCACGTGAGAAAGATAACACCATCTCCTCAAAACTTACAAGGTGCAGGGAAAGGAAAAAACAAAAGAGCTATTGTATAGACATCAGATGAATTAAAAAGAAAAAAAAAACCCTAGCTGGGTATTTGAACAGAAAATCTGGGACTATGAGTTTGAGAGCTGTCATGATAATTGAGAACAGGCAATTTCCTAAGTGATAATGAACTAATGTAAAAGAAATGTATTTTTCCAGCACTGGAAAAGGCTGTGCCCAAATATCAAATTTAGGGAGATCCCAGAGACACAGCTGGAGGCATCAGGAGTAAGGAAGGGGTCCCCATATTGCTGAGCCCCGCACATCAATGTGCTGGTGTTGCTGCAGGTCCCTCCCTGAGGAGATAACCCCCTGGAGCAGACTCCAGTCCTCATAGCCAGTCTAGCCTGGTCCCTCCTAACCCCCCTTACCCAAGCTTCCACCCTTGGCTGCCAGGACCAGGCGCTGACTTTGGCGGATGTGGGGGTGAAAGTTCACACTCAGCTCTATAGCATCTCAGTGACAGAAGCAGCCGTCATACCTGTCACAGGCTCAATGACCTTGTGAGTCATCTCCTAGCATATCTGGTAACTGGACGATGGCCACAGTGGCTAAAGTGCGGGGGTAAGGGACAATGAGCCACTCAAGAAAGTCTATGGTGGCCACGATGAAATCTCTTTCCCTTGAAATAGGACATGAAGTTGAACTTTCAATAAGTTATCAGCTGAACTGCATTCAAAATTTTATTCCACATCTGGGTTTGAGTCAAAGTGTGAGGAAACAAAGGTTTTCTCCAAAAGGAACCAAACATAGCTGCTTGAGACCGTGCCCCATCTTCGCCATTCTCTGTCAATTATTGGACTAACAAACAGAGGTGACTCAAAAAGAATAACAAAAGGAGGAAACTTAGAAGACACCCTTCAGTCATATCAAAAAAAATCACCGTAACCTATAGAAAGAGACAGACACAGAAAGGAAACAAAATAGGAAATGAGAGAAGCAGGAGCGACCTGAGCTGAGACTGTAATAAAGTCTCCCCCTTATCTGCCTTTGCCTCTCATGCTCACTGTCTATTCTACCTGCAGATGGACATTTTACTGAATACTACAAAATAGGCTATTTTCATACTAAAAGGAATTCAATAAAAGTGAAACACATAAAAGCTAGTGCTTATAGATTTTTATTATGATTCTTTTCAGTCCCGCTTTAAAACATGCTCTGATGTTGGGAGCATAACCAACATATCTTGGAGGAGACAAGATGTCAGAAAGCAAGATTGGTCTGCCTACACAAAGACTAACCTGGCCCGAAGCTGCAAGCCCGCCTGTCATGGCAATCACGCTTGGGTTCAGCCTTCCCCACTTTGGATCATCCTTCTTTGTCGGTCCTCTTGATGGCTTCCGTGCCAAGAAGGTGGTCCCCACAAATTGCTTCTTTTTATGAGTCTTTCACAAAAGCACATCTTTTCTTAGGTAGTGAGAATCCGATGCTCCTAGAGATGAATGAGGAGCAGAGAAGCAGACCGATGGCGATTGTGACAGTAAGTAAGCCGAGCCTTTCTCTCTCATGACCTTAAGAATTCAAAGGGCTCAAAACACAGGAGAACTTAGAGAAGAAACTTTGGGAAAGAGCCTCTTTGCCACCGATCGGCTTCTCACCCAGTGCTCAGACTAAATGGGGTGCGCTTGTCAACACTCGACCCCTGACCACCATGGGGACAGCTGTGTTCTGGTGAGAAGAACATGGGTGGAGCCCGTGAGTGACGGCCTGAGCTTACTCCCCAGGGAAACTGAAGCTTCTCGCCCCAAACAGAGAAATGATGAGCTCCAGAGATGAGGCAGGCTGACTGAAGGCACAGAAGGCAGCAGCGAGCGGCCCTCGGACAATGTCCTGCTGGTCACTCCTGCCACAGCAGGGAGAAGCTGTGAGCTTGACCTGTCACACCGAGGACAGCCCCCACTGCCTGGAGCACACATGCCTCTTGGAGCCCCAGTCAGGGCTTATCCATGTCGATTCCTCTCCACAAACTGTGTGTCATCAGATGTTAAGCAGGGACTTGGCATGAGACGGTGACATCTCACCTCCTACGTCCCAGTTGCCATGACAGAGCATCTGAGAAACAGCAGCGTGTGGCACATCCAGATCAGGGTGGGTGGACCGAGGACTGAAGTTACCCAAATCTTGGTCCTGGGCAAAAAGAAGAGAAGTGGGGAGAAGAAATGAAATTTTGTTTCCAGTTTTTCTCATCCTCCCATTCCGCATCCTCAAGACCAGGCTAGAGTGACCAGTTGTAGAAATTCTAATGTTTGATTTTGCTCATTTCCAGAGTTCGAGGCATCTTCAGAACCCCGCTCTCAGTGGCTGTGGCTCATGATCCCAAAAGCATCTGCAAAAAGCTGCAGTGCCAAAACATGGGATGCTGGGAAAGCTGGCAGGGCATTTGCTTCCTGTCTACCCACAGGTCCCCATCAGCTGAGACAATGTCTCCCTCTCATCATTTTCCGGAGGAACAGATGCTAGTATTCTCTAGCAGGCAGTGAGGTGAAGACCATCCGAAAGCAGCGGTTCATCAAGGTTGTTGGCAGGTCTGCACTGATTTGGCCCACCTGCTGGCTTCCTAGATACCATCGGCACTGATAAGACTAGAGAGACCTTCATCTGATCCGTGACCCCGAGGGTCACTCTGCCGTTCATCACGTCATACCTGGGGAGGCCACACACAGGTCGTGCAAATGAGGGAGATCTTTGTACCTGAGGAATTCCCCATATGATAACCCATAAGACTGGTGCCGTCTGCTGGCCGGATCCCACGTCCAGGTAAACCTCATTTAGATTGATTCAGAAACTGGCAAGATGACAGCTTTCATCAAGTTCAAGGCTGGTAACAGGTACATGGCAACCGGAAGTGCTAACCTGGGCAGAATGGTGCAAGCTCCAGCAGAGAGAGACACCCTGGCTCTGTGCATGTAGTCCATAGACATGCCACAGACAACAGCTTTGCCCCTGGCAACAGTTTTGCCACCTGTCTCTCCAATGTTTTATTATTGGCTACAAACTATGGATTTCTCTTCCCTGAGGAAAAGGTACCTGCCTTACCATTGATGCAAAGAGAGAGAGACTGGCATTCAGGCAGAGTGGGTGAAGTGTTTGCTAGGTGGCATAGCTGACAGAAGGATGGTGATACTTAAAGAGAATACGGCATGATTTAAAAACAAAAAGAAACCCTGTCTCTTCATGAGTTTCATAATCACCGGTGTTCCCAGCAGGATCCTCAGGGGGCGTCCCATTTCCGTCTCAAGACCCTTCCTTCCCTCCGGAGAGCCATCCCTGATGAAGCTTGTATCTATCTTTATTCTCATATCCGGTAAAGGAGATACCCTTGGTTTTGACTAGAAAAGCTTAAACTATCCTGTCTCCACAAAAATCTATAATAACATCTTTATTCTTGAAATCCAAATAGCAAAGATCTTCTGGTTTCCTTTATGGTAGCCAAAGAGAACAATCTGAATTGAAGGAGCTTTAAAACTTGGAAAATTTTTTAATTTACTTTTTCCAGTTATAAGAATCTAATGGTTAGGCTGTCTGATCACTGACCCTGAGCAATAAATTTCACAAAATAAATAGTGACCATTGAATTAAGAAAAAATGAAGCACATTTTATAAAAGACCTGCTTATGCTTCAATTGCCCTGTCTTAAGTCAGAAAGAAATCCAGGCATCATTAAAACACGTTAAAATCTAATGTCCAATATGTTCCCAGTTTCTCAAATTCTGTTACTCTTTCTCAGGCATCAGCTTAAAACCAGCCCCAGAGAAAATTCAGGAATCATAGCACGGCAATGTGCTGCCATCTGGTGGTCAAAAATGAAATGACCCTGAATGCTCCGCCAAAAGAATGAAAAGACAGTTTTCTCAAGTTCAGCACCAATGAGCAAAGTTGGAATCTTGAAAAAGAAAAAAACAAATTTGAAGCATTTACATCTCTAAGTTTCACAGAGATGGATGAAAAGACTCTAAAATTGCTCGCTTAGATGAGACCGGTTACCAAGCAAGGGTACAGAACAAGCGTGGTTAGTAAGTCTGCAAAGTCCCTTATTCAGTGTACATCTGTCTGTGCCAGGCACGTGTCTGTTCGAGGTCAAGTGGAGAAACAAATACAGGCGTAGCTCGTTCTCTTGTGCTTCGCAGATGCTCCATTTTTTATAAACTGAAGGCTTGTGGCAATCCTGGAAGAAGGCGTGTCTATGGGGCCCTTTTTCCCTCAGCAGGTGCTCGCTTCATGTCGCAAAGTCACATCTGATTAAAGCATGTGCCCTGCTTTTGAGATGTAATGATATTGCACACTTAATAGGCTAGAGCATAGACATAAATTTTATATGCTCTGGGAAGCCATAAACTGTGTGACTCTTTTTATTATGATCCACACTTTATTGGTCTAGAATGAGCCCACAATATCTCCCAGGTGTACCTGGAGTGCATTTGGTTGACTCAGCGAGAAGATAGAAGGGGGATGTGAGTGCTCCGACAGCCACATGTGGCTGTTTCTCATGGTTACATATTTAAAGAGTTATGATCGGTCTGACCTATGAAACACCAGTCCCAGATACAGCTTACAAACTGGTCCCTGAACTGAGGAAAACTGACCCCACCACTCCTACCCCACTCTACTTCCTTCTTTTCTCTAGAAAATCATTCATACCTCTCCTTGGAGATTTGGTTATAAATTAGCTTACAAGTCTCAGATAGTTTTGTAACAAAGTTGTCTGCTTGATTCAGAATCTCTTAGACCTCAGAATGAGTTCTGGTTTTCAGTTAGAATTTTGTTTTTTGAGTCTTTCTTTTTAATTTTTGTTTTCAGTATAACCCAGAGAATTTGAGAAGCATAAATCCTAATGTGGTCTCAGTTCTGTTGGTTGCTGAGCAGTATTTTACAGTAACCAAAACTTTTCTTTCTATGTAAATCAAGAGCGAAAAAGAAAAAAAATTTTTTTTTTCTCCCACCTTCCCTAAGTTCTTCTAGTGTTTCCTTATGCACAATGGAAAGGAGTCAGAATAAGCCTCCTCAAGATGTGCCAAGGTGGCATGTGGGTTCTTCTAAGCCAAAGGTAATTGAGACCCTAAAGGTTCAAAAATGAAAACTTTTTTATGGAAACAATGTAAGTGTTCAAGGACAGGTGAGTGGATCCGAAAAAAATGTGATGTTTATATAATAGAATACTGCTCACTATGAAAAAGGGGTGAACTCTTGTCGTTTGTGACAACATGGAGCAAACTGGAGAAGATAATGTTACATGAAATAAACCAAGAGAAAAAAACAAATATCGGATGGTCTCGTTTATTTGCAGAATATAGAACAACATAACTATAGGTCAACCAAAAAAAATCAAGAATGAACTCTTAACATTTGACAATGAAATGGGAAAAACCAGAAGGGGAGGGTGGCAAGGTAGGAGTGGGGGAGGGAGGAGGCCCAATGAAGCTTGGTGAACTGTTAATGGGGCACTGCCAGTGGGCATCGTGCAAAGATATGCATTTGTGGGGGGTTGTACCTATACCCTCCATGTGGGGGGTTGTACCATGTGGGGGTTTGTACCTATACCCTCCAAAGATGATATAGTGTAAATCAACTTTACATCAATATACATAATATGAAAAAAGAAAAAACTTTTGCCTCTCCCTTAACAACCAAAAAGAATTCTGGGGTGGGAGGGGTCTGTTTATTATGAGACTTATTACCAAAAATAATATTTTATGACCTATCTGTAGAGTGGGGCAAATATCTAAATGCCAAACATAGTCTTCTTGGTGTCCTGTGAATTAACTTCCTCCCCTTTGAAGCCCTGGGGTCCTATCTCATTCCTTACCTCAGAATAGCACATACACCTATCTTCCCCTTCCATCATTGGACTCCTCATATCAAATGGACTCCCTGTACATACAAAATTAATCTTGTTTTACCTCTGTGGGTCTGTCTTGTGTCAGTGTGATGACTAGCCCAACTGAAGGAAGGGCGAAAGGTACAGGAAGAAGTTTCCTTCCCACACAATCAGCATTCTATAACTATGGAGACTGTCTGAAGCCATTCATCTACCACCACCCCTCCAAACAACCAACTGACAATACACCTATTCCTTTCCACTGAACCTTGTGGCACTGCCATGGGCTCTTGGAAAACTAGCTCTCAGAACATTCCCACTTGGGTCTCAGCCACCATACTGTGAGGAAGCCCAAGCCACCTGAATTGGCTATGCTGACACTCTGGCCCACAAGCCCAGCTGAGGCCGTATTTGAGTCACTCCAACCCAGAAGCCAGACAGCCAAATAAAAAAGTCTGAAACAGAGAAGCTAGTCCATCTGAAAAGGCACCATCCATCAACCTGCTTTATTTTAATCGTGGCTATAAATTAATTTATCTGATTGTTATTCTCCCTTGCCAGACTATCATCTCTGTAAGATCAGGGAACTTGTCATAATCACTATATCCCCTACAACTAGAACATTACCCAGCATACAAAAGGCGCTCAATAAACATTTCATGAATAATTATGGGTGTTGCCCCTCCCATACTACTCTTAATTTTACTTTCTGACGTTTCATTTATCTGAGGTCAACCAAGGTCCAAAAATCTTACATAAAATATGTTGAGAGAGAACTCATATTCACATAACCTTTATTATGACCTTTGTTACCATTGTTGCATTTAATTATTAGTTATTGCTGTTAATGTCTTACTATGTGTGATTTATAAACTATACCATAGGTATGTTTGTATGGGGGGAAAAACATGGTATTATACGGTACAGGGTTCAGTACTCTCTACCATTAAGGTATCCACTGGGAGCCTTGGAACTACCCTGTAGATAAGGAGAGAGTGCAGGAAATGAATAGACATATCAGAAGGAAAATAGGGGAAAGTGCAATCAATACAAGGAACAGAATAAAGCTTCAACAAAGCACTAATTTCCTCAGAGAGGCATATAGCATCCACATAACAAGCATTGGAAACTACTGGGGGAGCGGATAGATAAGAATAAGGAATAAGAAAGCATTTTTACAAAGTGAAAATGTGGTAACTGAATTTTTTTTCAGCAACTCGATAGAAGGTTGATTAGGTAACACTGACAAAAATCTTCCCAAAAGCTGAAAAAGAAAATGAGATAGGAAATGGGGGGATGGGGGGGGCAGGAGTGGTGCAAGCAAGGGAACCATCTAGGAGGGTTCACATCTCATGCACATTCCAGAAAATCAGAAAAGAGACAAGGCAGAGTGGTCGAGCCATACAGGCAAGTCCCGGGCAGCCTGTTGAGCACAAAACAGAGAGCGCCCGCCTATGCGACTGAAGGATTGGGCAAGCCACTGGAACATTTACAAGTTGTTTTGTTGGGAAGAGCTATTAAAGTACTTAAAGAAAAATCATGGGTAGGCATAGTTCCATAGACAGCTACAAAAACAATCAATAATCAATTAAATAAACAAACAAACAAACAAACAAACAAACAAACAAATAAATAAATAAATAAATAAATAAATAAATAAATAAATAAATAAATAAATAAATAAATAAATAAATACAATTTAACCTGGAGGTAAAGGGACATGACTATCCATCTAACCAGCTGCCCGCTGGGGCTCAGAAAGCCGCCATTGCAGCTGAGTCCCCAGGAGATGTGGGCACCACCCTCCCAACTCCACTCCCTCAGGAGGGCTCATCTCTCCCTGTCGGCCTCCTCAGCCCAGATCCAGGTCTCCCCTCCATTCACGGCACCTGGGCCCACTCTGAGGTCAGAGGGCTGAGAGACTCTAGGTGCTCTCTCAGCAAGTGTGATTTACTTGAGAGCAGCGGCAGCTAGGATGTTCAGCTGAAGGAAAATTAACTAAATGAAGCAAATTCCCTCAGCCAGTGAACATCCCAGGCCTCGCTCACCACCACCCAGGAGGCTCCAAGCCCTTCACACAACAGGATATGGCAGGATTTCGAGCCACATAAGTGGCTAGAGCAGTTGTTGTCCAGAGCAGTAGTTGCCTAGAACAATTTTGCTTTCCCTACCCTGGAGAGACGGGCAGCCATGCTTAGAGACAATTTGGTTTGCTAAAACTAGGGGCTCGAAGCCGGAACTAGGGGTTCGAGCCATTTTGGGTGGAACCCCGGAGAGCTGCTAATAATCCCTTTTATTTTGATTTATTTTTTTGAGACTAGGTCTTGCTATGTTGCCCAGGGTAGTCCCGATCCCACGGACTCAAGCGGTCCCCAGCCTTAGCCTCCCAGGTAGCTGGGATTACAGGCACCTGCCACCGAACCCGGTTGCTTTTATGAGAACCAGGTCTTGCTGTGTTACCCGGGGTAGTCTTGAACCCAGGAACTCAAGCCATCCCTGTTGTCTTGCTTCCCAGCGCGTGGATTATAGGCACATGCCACCACACCTGGCTGTGTTGATAATCCTAGTATCCAGACAGCACCCCTCTATCTGCCCCAACAAAGTATCATCTGACTCCAAATGTTACTAGCGTGCAGACTGACAAACTTGATTGAGAACCTGTGATGAAATTGTACAAAATTTAAAAATTAGCTGTCCTTGCACCACAGTCAAGTTCTATTATCTGTAAATACTCGGTTTGGTAGAATGTTTTCTCGGCCCTGTGCAAAAATCGGGACCATTTTTAGGTACATTTGCAAGAAGACCAGTCAGCCTTGCCCAAATAAGATCAAAACACATAGCACTGCCACCTCTCCTTAGCAGATGCAGCTACAGTCTCATAAAAGAGGCTTTTGTATGATATGATTTTGGTTTTTGGTCTTATTTCCCAATGGAAGCTAGAGATGATAAAAAATAAATAAATAAAATCAGATACAAAGTGAGTGAGAAAAACAATTTGATGAATGATGTCCAATAATAAAAATAAAGCAAGACATGTGAGTTTCCTAGGATTAATGATAATCTAAGATGCTGTCAGGTACATTCAGTATATCAGCATGGCATCTGTTGGAGTGGATGGACATTACATCTAATTGTCAGATCATGGCAGAAATAAAAGATGCGGAGGTGTGTTTCGATAAGATGTTTGCTTAGGTTGTGTAATTGTTCAGATAGGGCAGGGCCACGCAAGTCAGAGACGGCCACCATTGAAATCAGATTTTTAGTCATCGTCTGCAAGAGGGACAGCCATGCCACCCAGAGTACCATGGGGAAGCACTAGGATCGATGGGTCAGAAGGTGGGGTAAAGGCCGGGGATGGTGGCGCACACCTGTAAGCAGCAGCCTAGGAAGCTACGGCCGGGGCCAGGGATTGCGGTTCGAGTCCCACCGGGGGCACGTAGCAAGACCTAGTTCCAAAAAAATAGCTAGGCGTGGTGGTGCGTGCCTGTAATCCCAGCTACCTGGGAAACTGAGGCTGGGGATTGCTTGAGTCCGTGGTACCCCAGGCAACATGAGCCTGCGGTTCCACAGGCAAAAATAGTGAGACCTAGTGTCAAAAAAAAAAAAAGAAGGTGGGAGGAAGATGAGAGGGCAGGCCAGTGGGTGAACACCTTTACTGAGGTATCTGGGGGAAGAAATGGGTGATGCAGTGTAAGTGGGTTTAGGACTGGCTGCCTGAGTCATCCGGGTGCTGCTCCTACTTGTCTCGGGTCCCCACAGAGATAGAGGCCCAGAGCATGCGAGCCCAGTAGGGAGATGTGTGTGGCTGCTGGTTCTGGACTCGTTGAACTGTGTCTGAAAACCGCCCTAGCGCGTAGGTTACTCACTATCCCCGGGAACTGACCAAGTCTGGGAGGGGCAGTCCTCCAGCACCAGCAAGGCCCCAAATGATAGAACCAGAAAATAAAAACATGGTAAACACACAAAAACAATGTCAGCACAAATAATGAAACATGCAAGGCAGTCAACTCACTCTTTTTTTTTTTCTTCTGAGACTAGGTCTCGCTATTTTGCCTGGGGAACTGCAGGCTCACATTGCCCAGGGCACCACAGACTCAAGCAATCCCCAGCCTCGGCTTCCCAGGTAGCTAGGATTACAGGAATGCGCCACCACGCCCAGCTACTTTTTGAGACTAGGTCTCATTATGTTGCCCCAGGCAGGTCTCGAGCCCGCGGCATCAAGCAGTTTCTAGTCTCAGCCATGTTGTTCTAGGCTGTGCTTAAAGCCACGCGCCACCATGCCCAGCTCGGTCAACTCATTCTTGCTAAATCTGTTTGAGTCAAGAAAAGGAGGCCGACACCTGAGAAAGGGAATGGAGTTTGACTCTGTGGTCTCTTTTTCTTCTGCTGATGAGGTTTAGTTCAAACGGTTAGGTCATGTCGTGATTGAAGATCACACTTATATCCAAATGCCCATCAACCGATGACTTGATGAAATGCACTCTCCCCATACAGAAAGAATAGTATTCATTGGGAAGAAGGAATGAAATACCCTCACCTGCTCCATCAGGGATGAACCTTGAAAATGCCAATTGCTATGAAAGAAGCCAGACACAGAAGGCACATAGTAGGACTCCATTTCTATGAAAGGCCCAGAACAGAACAATCTACAGAGACATAAAGCACATACACATTTGCTAGGGTTGAGGGGAGGGGGAATGGTGAGTGGCAGCAACTGCATATAAAGCATCTTCTGGGGGTGATGAAAATGTTCTAAAATCACACAGTGGTGGTAGTGATTATACAAGTCTATGAATATACTAAAAAAATAAAATATTGAACTGTACACTCAAAATGGGTGAGCTTTGTGGTATATGAATTAAATCACAATAGAGATTTTTACTTAAAAAAGCAATCAGACTTTGCATGAACCCGGTAAGACAGAGATACAGAGAGGACTGGGGTGGGGGGTTGTCAGCCAGCCCAGGGGAGGCACTCTTGTTAGGAAGGCTAGGAGCCTGCCCCTCACCCCATCACCCCACCCCTCTCCTGTACTCCCCTTTATAATCTTCTGGTTTGGTCAATTTTATTTCACCCTAAGCTATTTGTGACCTCGGTACTTAAAAGATTTTGATGGTCAAATGTCTCCTACTGATTGGCAAATAGTCCTGGGACAGTTACAGTATGAAGAGCATTCTCTTCTAGAGGCACATGAAGTCCTCCAGAAGGAGTTGCTGGTCATCTGTGTTCAAATATGTTTGTGCAATTCAACCCTCAGGTATATGTGGGGTGTGGGGGGGTGGGGTGTAGCGTATGTGTGCTGTGTGGTGTGTGTTCGGTGTGGGTAGTGTATGTTTGATGTGGGGTAGTGCGTGTGTATGTGGTATGTGGTTCTGGGAGATGCATGTGTGTTTGTACGTGTGTGTGTGTGTGTGTGTGTGTTGAGGGCACCAGTGGAAGCTGGGACAGAGAGGAGGATGTGAAGTTCAGAATCTTCTGGGGTCCTGGGGTGAGATGTGGGTGGTAAAAAGAGTGGGAGCAAAAACCAGCCAACACACTAAGAAGACACTTCACCCCACATTTCCTGAGATGATGCCAGAAAGGGCCTAGGGCCCAGATTGGAGCAGATCTCAAGTAGATTAGGAACAGAGCAGGATGGGGTTTCTCACTTCCAGCATGCAGTGTCATAAGCTGAGAGGCACATCAGGCCTGGGAAGGGCCTCACAGAAGGAAGAAGAGGACCAGGCATATGTGGTGACCCACAGTTGTAGGATGGACAATACCAGCCATATCTCCCTACCTCAGGTTCCAATGTGGTTTGGTTCTACACAAAGCAAACACACCTGACGGCAGGATGGTGGCCAGCACTGATGGCCTGTTGGTGGCCAGGGCTTGCCACCGCCCCTCCATCCCAGGAAATATGCTGAGGGACTACCTGGCACAGATCCACAGCAGATACTGCACAGATGGAGGGTTGAATCTTGGCCCCTGAGCCGAGCGAGGAGATAGTGACACCCAGAATGGGGAAGAGCAGAGGACTCTCCCTTGAGCTCAGCAGAACAGCATCAATTCAGGGCAGCAGTGACCGCCGCCCTTCATCCATGATCAACATTGCTCCATTGAAACCAGTTATTGGCTATTTCAAAATTTGGGGATTTTTGATTAGATTGATGGGTGGAAGCAAGACAAAGACCCTTGAGAATCAGTAACACCCCCTCAAGGAAAAATCATGCCTTTTGAAAACTAGCTTTTTTT
>PVHY01022970.1:0-21658 GCA_004024945.1 Uropsilus gracilis | reverse complement strand
AGGGTGGCTACAGCATCATTTAAAGGGGCAATTGGGTCACAACAAAAATTTTTGGAACAATAGAAAGCAAACACATAAGAACATGTGTTTAATCAAGACTGGGGTGATTGAAAAAGAAGGAAGTCACCAAAGAGAGAAACCCTGGCTCCAGGTCTTTAATCAGGCCTTTAGAAAAGAGGGAGGTGTGATTGGGTGGTCCTGTAAGGTCCTGTAAGGTCCTGTGAGGAACAAGTCAGAGCAAAGGGGTGGAGTGTTGCCCTCTGACTGGAAACAAGTCTCATTCAGCAAAGCATGAGCTGAACTTCACCCTGCTTTCCTCCTGGGTCAGCTGTACATGTGTGGATGGTGTCCATGCAGGGGCCAGGTGGACCCTACCTGATGACAAGGCCCACACACCCGTCTCCAGTCAAAGCCTAGCTAACATGTAGAGGAGCACAGTCTCGTCTCCCCCCCCGCCCAGTGCTTCTAGCAGCTTTTGGAGACAGTTGCTGTTTTCAAGGTTGAAATAGGCCGCACTGAGAAACCAGGGCTATGTATGAACCAACAAAAAGGGATGAAAAGTTACCAAAAGTCAGAGATGATTACAATGGAGTTGCTAAATTACCAAAAACACCATTTTTTACTACAGACCTGGAGTCAGAACTTCTGTCCCTCATGACCCTTTTCTTTACTTCACTCCAGCCTTTGTTAAACAGATTCTTTTGTATATTTGTTTTCCACTATTCCAAAATTGCTCCCATGGCCCCCACCATCTTCACCTGAATGACACTGTAGCTCCCAGCCAGACTGGTCCCCTGAGGTGATAACTTGCAATTTCAACTTGTATAAAAAGAAATGTGATGCTCCACTGCCTAACATCCCCCCCCCCAATTGACCTATACTTTGTCTGCCCAGGGGGAAGGACACTGAAATACTAGCTATTTGCTCCAAGGCAAATTTGCTGGGATCCTTTAAAGCCTGCCCTCTGGGTAAGCCCCCTGCCTTCTCAGATGTACTTGGGGCCTCCTGTAAAGCTTTCAGAGCCCATGTCATCATGAAGATCTAGAAGAATGAAGACCATGTGAGCAGGGTGACTGGCTTAGAATAACTGGGTGTCAGCTGGCTCAGGCCCCTGAAAAGAGAAATGATGTTTTTTGACCATATATTCTGAGGATTTTACCCATATGTTTTTTGAAGAATCATTGTGAAAAATGGCAAAGCTTTGCAGAAGTAGAGAAAATAATAAAATGATTCCCAGGTATCTGTCCTCCTGTCACAATTTCCACACTCTTCGACTCATGGACGACCCCATCTCTTATCTCTGTCACTCCCCACTTCCGCATCTGCTTAGAATAGTTTTGTAGCAGCATCCCAGACATATAGCATTTCTTGTGTAAACATTTTGATGTACATATTTCCTCATTAAAGAAGTCGTGAAACCTGAATAAAAGGCACAGGAAAGGAAGCAAGTGTGAAGGCTCCAATAGTCAGTATAGGTCAAGCAACCCAGGCCTTTCTTTTTGGCATGTGGGTATTTGCCTCAAGCTGCTGAGTGGGATGGTCTGGCTGAGGCTGAAGACACCTTCCCTGTTTCTGGAGGGAGGGGTGTTGTCTAACAAGGATACCCTCGCTTTCCAGCTTAGTGCTCTGAACTTGGTGCTCAGCATGTGAAGAGTGCCTGAGAGGGGCACCGGAGATTTTGCTAACCTGGGAGAAAGGTGCATGAGTCAGGAGAGCCCCAGGATTGAGAAGAGAATTTTGAAAATAGAAAGTGATGGGTTTTGAAGTCAAGTTGGAGGGCTCAAGGGGGACATTGGATGGAGTCAAAAGGCAACTGTGGCCATAGAAGTCAGAATTTCCAGAGATCATCCATTGTGCAAGAGCTTAAGTCAAAAATCTTGAAGAGGTTGTGGGAAACCTTAAAAACCCTAAAATTCAGAAGGTTGTCATATGGACAGTTTATCTAAAATTGTTAGAAATTTGATGTGATGTTTGTGGATGAGAAAGGACTTTTGAAGGAGGTATATTTGCCTTTGAAAGAGGTGTTTTAAAGCAGGTGGCCTAGAATGGTTGATGAAGACACAGGAGAATTTCCAAAAATAAAAGGACAGAACCTAGAGAGGGGACATTCTGAACATACATTCCTGCTGGAGTGACAGGAGGGCAGGAAGGGAAGCCTGTGTTTCCCCATGTAGAGAGGAGCAGGTTGGAAGAGCAAGGTCATTGAAAACCATAGCAAAGAGAAGGAGGTTCAGAAAGCTTGAAATCACAGATTTAGCAAAAATCACAAGACTGTGTGTTGGAAAAGCCAGTTGTATTGGGTGGTGGGTAAAATCTTGTGAACAAATGACAAACTAGAACTCTTAGCAGAATAAAGCCACTCAAAAACAAAGGAAAATATGATTTCTAAAAAGCCTTTAAAAAGTGTAAGTCATTCTTCCAGTGGTCAGTGCTGCTACTAAGACCACTGTCTGCTAAATGCAGTCTTGGTTTTCTTCATTGTGATCGCCAAGGCTGCTAGTGAATTATTTTCTCCCGATGATTTTCCTGAGATTATTGACCCTAAAGGTTATTCTGTTTTATTATCCTTAGAGATCTTCAAGGTATGTCTTGGCTAGAACTGTATTCATAAAGGGTTCCCATTATGCTCTGGAGTGTTTGTGATTGCAGGCAAACAAGGAAAAAAAATGATGGAATCCAGTATCTCACTTCTAGAACTTTCCAAGTTTCATTTCAACTGAAAGTAAGTCTTTGTGGCATGTATCATAGCATTTGGTTTTGCAGGCAGCTGTGCTCCAGTACCACACCCAGAGTAGTTGAGCAAGGCTTCCCTCCAGTGGCACAGCTTCTGATGTAGAGGCAGGAATGTGCCCCCACAGGGTCATGGAAATGCAAGAGGAAGGGGGCAAACTAACCCAAGAGGTTTCTTTCCAGCGATCTTGGTACTTGGCACGTGACATGGCCTTTCCTTCCATTTCTCACCTTTACACACACACACACACGCGCGCGCGAGCACAAAGCATACACGCATGCACACACATTCCACACACACACACACACACACACACACACACTTCTTCAAACTGTTTTGCTGTTAGAACCCACCCATCACATGATTAAGAAATGCATGGGAAGGATTTCATTTAACAAGAAACTCTACACTGAACAGTCAGTTTGAAATCAGTAATCATCACCAGCACAATATTAGTATCCAAAATAAGATGAAGAACTTGGATGAGCTGATGGAAAAACGTGGCTTTGTTTTTTCCATGTTAAGGAAGTCTTAAATATTTCTAGTCATCACACATCCCTGTTACAGGAGTTTGAAAAATAGAAGTAAATGAACAAAGCAAACACTGGTACGTTTAATGATGTTTCTTTACCAAGAGCATCATTTGTGAGACATCTTTATCTTCATAATAGAAGGATAATTAACATCACTAATTATCTAATTAAGTTCATTAAGCATCCACCAACAGTGCACCGTGAAGTTGACATTATGTTCTACTGTCAACAATTGCTTCTGATTTCTTAGGAAGTAATTAAAATGTAAATTAGCATGCGATTATATGCACAGGGGAAGTTTTGAATCAGATATTCATTTCAAAACTGCTTAGAGCAACACAATTTTTGTTTTTTTCTTCAATAAAAGCAGGCATTTTGCTTTTGATGATATTTATCAAAGTAGCCATTCTGCTTTTTGATGTTTGAATTGCTGCAAGGTTGTAGAGCTACAGAACAGTTTATGGTGGTGTTTAGTTGGTCTATTTGCTATTATGACATGTGTCTTTGTGCTTATTTGATAATTTTACTTAATATGCTTATGTTCTTTGTGTTAAAATATGATAACTAATGTTTTTTCTTTGAAAACTTTCTGATTTTCTTTGAAAAAGTCTCTGACTGCTTTTTAAAGGCAGTTTCAGGCACATCTTTTAATGTATCTTTTTGTTAGGAGAGCAGGTGTCATATATGCCCCGAAACACAGGAATGAGGGGAGCTGCGAAGGTTCAGCTGTTCTCGGTTGCAAGTTGACTTTCCCCCCCTTTTTTTTGGGCAACCATTTGGTTTCTGATGATATGTAATTGGAATGATCATGTTGTGCTAGATACAGTAATGTTAGTTAAGAACATTTTCCGAAATAACACTGTTCTTAGACATTTGTATGAGAGATAAATCGTCTATATTCAAAATCTCAAAGTTTTTGTTCTTTAAACAATCTTGATAGACGGAGGAGTGCTTATGTTGACTTAAGATTGCAATTTATTGTGAAAGTTTTGGGTGGAGACGATGCATGAAGATAATGGTTATCACAGCTTCCAGCTGATGTCTTGTAAGGAAGAACCTCTTCTATTTGTTCTCAGGTAATTTTTCAGGAATGAATTTAACTGGTGCCAGATCTGGTTCTCTGAGTCTGAGAATACAGTAGCCTAAGACAGTCTGTCCCTTGTCTTCTTGAAAAATCAGTGTGGCTTGGCCACAAGTAGGGCTGCCTAAACCACTAACTGCTCTTCATTGTCAGTGCAAACAGATGTCTGGTAGTACTATGGTGTCCTGGAATGCAGGCTTCAGTGACTGCTGGTCGACTACAAATGTCAGTGGCATCATTCTGAGGAAAGTGACCCACACTGGATCAGGCCCCACAGATAGATGGGCAGTTTATGAATTTTGCCCTAGCTCTGCTAACAAGCCATGAGCTATGGTATGATCCCTGCCTAAGGGATCTTACTTATAAATCAGGCAATGGTGACTTCCTGTTGTCCATCATGAACATACCTCGGTTAGCAGATAGTGTTCTCTTCTAGAATTTTCCTCTTGCTTATTCTTAAGACATAGTCTACATCATGGCTTACTAAGAATACAAAACCATGCAATATCTGAATAGTCAGTACTTATTACAGCAACTCCATTCATCATGTAACTGACTAGTTCTGCCTCTTGCTGGTTACACTTTCTCATGTGTAACTGGTTCTCTAGTTTGGTTCCATTACTGTGTTCCACTGAAGCACCACACCACCAAGGCCAAATCAGAGTTACCTCTTTGAGCACACTTAGCCATTCACCCTCACAAAAATGAGGTTGAAGTAGTAATGCTTTTGACAAGACACGAACTAGCTTGAAATCTCTCTAACAGAATAGGCTCCAAGTTGTGCTAGTTCCTTGTGCCACTGGAGGATTCTCAAAATAAGGTCACAATCATTGTCAGTGAAGGGTACACTGAATCTAGATCATGTTTCAGAAAGTTCTCAGGGGTGAATGCTCAGTTCCTTCTCTAAGACTTCATCTGAAACATAGCATCTATTCTGAAAAGATTGAGGAGAGTCTCTTACTGCCTTCTGCCAGTTACTTACTAATTTTCTCTCCTATCTCTCATATAGTATTTGATTTTATATTATAAGACCAGAATGGGATGGGACAGGGCAAAAAGAAATTAAATTAATAAAAGTAAAACCAGGCTGACCATATTTATTTGCCATATATGTTGGTAGGACTGAAAGTTAAAGTCTGAAGCTCAACTTATGACATTTTTTCTACACCAAAGCATTCATCATCATGCAAATCATCAACGCATGGACTTATTGAATGGGCAGTGTTCTCACTAAGGATATGGAGATAAATAACACATTGCTCCTGTATTTAAAGAACCCTTGTAGTCAGTAATTTATGAAACAAAAAGATATATATGTATATATATGTGTGTGTGTGTACATATATGTATGTATGTATATATAATTTTGTAAACTAAAACATTTAAAATTAAGTTAGAAACCTGGCAATTTAAAGAAATCCTATGTTGAGTTCTTTTAAAAACTGAACATAATTCTTTACTTTAATACCTAATTATACTGAGGAATCTGTCTGGAATATCCTTTCATCTGCTGGATAATGCAAGGTATACCTGCATACCAAAATTTAACGTTGTGATTGAGGGAAGGTATCATCATCAGGAAATGCTTTCAATTTGTAAAATTTGTGACTATGGTTGGAGGAAACAGCTTTTTGTTTATTTCTCTAAAATTGAATATTAAAATTTAAACATATCCATCAATGCAAAAACGCTTTAGAGTTCACAAGACAGAGTGTCCCAAACTATATAAATGATAAAACGGCAGATGGTCGTGGAATGGAGAATCAGTCTGAGGCCCTCCTGAGGCGCTTCTGCCATTCACAACCCGCTAGGCCCCACTCCCAGCTCGGCCGCAAGGCGCCTGCCGCGTGAGTTGCAGTCGGTTTCTCGCCCTGGGACCCATCTATTATGAGAAACCATTTTGGTTAATTAAAAAAGTGTTTCAAAGTCTCAGAACAGGAAGTTCTGAAATGTTCTGCTCTTTGTTGTTGTTGTTGGGGGTTGGTGAAAACATGGCTCTTTGGCCTGACAAAGAAGGGAGGAGAGAATGAATGTAGAGAGAGATTGAGGCGAGAGCAGAAGAAAGTGTGGCAGCCCAGACCTGGGTGAGCTGAGAGTAAAGTCTGGGAGTTTGCAGGTGCTAATTTATCCACTAGTATGATTATTAGTGATAAAGGGAGTAACCAAGGTGCTTGAGTAACACAAAAGTATAATTGAATGGACATGTATCGGAACGATTCTTGCAGTTGAGTCATGATTCATGGTCAGCTATGTTTAGGCCTGTGGTGGTAGAGTGGTGTGGGTGAGATGCCTCCTTTCTTTGGGGGAAGCATACTGTAAGCAAAGGAGAATAGGTGAGAAAATACTCATAGTGTGATGGAATCTGAAGGGAATCTGGGATATATTAGACATTCCTCATGATTGATGTAGGGTGGAAGTCATAAAGGGCTTCTCCAAGGAGATGATAATGAAGTCAAAATGAAGGAAGAGTCATCCAACACCTGGAGAATGAGAGTTCCTCCCAAAGACCCAGCTAGTGTCCAGAGTAAGGATAGAATGAGTCTGCATGCTTGAGAGCATCCTCCAGATGCTCTAGATGGTTGGAGAGCAGAGGTCAGCCAGAAGAGTGGCAGAAATCAGAAGATCAGAGCCTTTCCAAGTGTTGTATGGAGTCAGAACATGTCTGCGTCTTATGACTTCACCTGTGTTAGTTCTGTATTTCCATCTTTCATCTACTAAATACCCATTTCTGCTTTGACCCTAACATAGCTTTAATATTCCCTTCAATAGTCTACATATACTCACTGATTACCTAGTAATTCCAGGTCCTTGGGTTAAGGTAAGGTATACTGATAAGAAACGCACAGTCCCTGATGTTTCAGTCTCACCATTTAGGTAGGTGAACTAACTACAGTCTAACAACAAGTATAAGGCTCAAGAGGTGTCCAGAGGAGAACAGGCCTAAATTTGGCTTCTCAGAGGGACTGGAGCTGAGACTCTGAGAAGGAACAGAAGGAAGGACACAAGGGAATATTGTTGGTGAGGGGCTTCTCCAATTGTGAGCATCAACTTCATGAGTCAGTTGCTGGAGTATCACATTCAGTCTACCCTTACTTAACTTCAGGTATTTATTTATATTCTGATTCATTCCCAGAGAATTTGTGTTACTGCAAGCTGAGGATGCATGTGATAATGAGATGAGATCAGGAAACGTAATAATAAAAGAAGAAATTTAGTTCCTGGGGAGTAAGATGATGAGTATGCTGTCCACAAAGACATTCACACATCTACACCATGCCCAGGATTTCTGAGATACTGGTCATTCATTTATTTAATCATTATCCATCAATTTTGCTTCTTCCAGAGGCAGAGGTGCTTGAGGAAAGGGGGAGAGGAGAACAAAGCAGATGATCCCTGCCTAGCAAACTCCTTTGACCTATTACACTTCCATGCCATTCCCAACATGAGTTCTTAAAGATCATATTGGATCATGTCATATCACCAGTCACACACTGTCCAGGGTGGGACTCAGACCCATGGCCATAGAGTGAGAAGCATGACCTTCACTGCCTTTCTAAATTATCTCCTATGACCATCTTCTATAGCCTTTATTTCAACCAGATCTCCTGCCATATTCCTCCTCTTGCCTGCACGTAGCTACCTCCCTGCATGGGAGTGGGGCCAGGATGGCCGAGCAGGCTCCCTCCCAAGCCCCCCCTTGGGGTGGGGGCTGGGGAAAACATGTCCCAGCCGATCTGGGCTGCAGATGGCTGCCCCTTGCAACAACCATCCACTGGAGGATGGGGCTAAAACCCCACCCAGGTCCCCCTCCTGGGATCTCCAGGTGTGAGGGGCTTACCCAGGGGTTGTTGCCACCTTTGCTCCCCACTGGCAAGGGAACTCCAATGGCCCAGGACCCTGGGTGTGCAAGCAGCCTGCTTAGGCCCCTTGCTGGTGAGTGAGCAAATTAGAGTTTCAACATGTGAATATTAAGGGGACACAATTCAGTCCATCACAACACCTCAAGTTTCAATGTATGTTCAGGGGAAGATGTTTCCATGTCTTGCAAACTCTCAGGACAGATGTTCACATTCACTCCTCTGCTAGACCTGTTCTCATAAATCTACCCTTCTGCCTCTGCCTGAGGAAGTATGCATTTTCACAGGCCCTACCAGTGTGGACAGGGCTGTCAGAGACATGGGGAGTTCAGGCAAGTGTGGCCACACTCACCCTCTCTCTGAGCCTCATGTGGCCCAGCCACCCAAGAAGGCAGGCAAAAGGTGTCCTTGAGCAGGCCCAGGACCTGCAGTTTTAAAGCTTTCATCCTTTGCTACACAGGAGTGTTTTTTTTTTTTTTTAAAGGAGTCATTCTCATGTACTCATGACGATTGAATTTAATAAAACCATCACAGTTCAAAACAGACAAATTAGAAACCACCGTTCATCTTAGAAATTAATATGTGAGTGAATTTAACAAGAGATGAATTGCGCTGTGGTGATCTGGTCCCTCTTCACCCACTCTGAGCACCAGTTGTTTGTCATTATTGCTGAAAATATGATTATTACTCTAGTATTGCTTGACATTTATTAAGAATCCAGGGACTGTGTCTCCATTGCAGAGAAAAGTGCAATTATCTGGGCACTCGGAGAAAAGAACATTTGCTGGCCTGAGTTGTTCAAATTGATAACCCTCCTAGACCCCTTCGCCATGACCATGGCTTCATGCGAAGTCCAGGCTATTCTGTCCGTGGGCACACAGTGCAGCTTCTTATGGCTGAATATATGTGTTTTACCAACAATCAGGGACAGTGTTTAATTGTTTCGTTGTCAACTGCCACTGTCATGTAACTAAAACCAGGCCTCCACTTCAAGATTTCAATCTAAAGGTAAATATGCCAGTTTTATATGCAAAAGTTCTGATAGGAAAACTACGTAGAGGACCTGTTCCTTGACTCTTTCACAAACAGGAAAACACTGAATTTCATATGTAAAGTGGCAGCAGGAGTGCAGGCCAGAACTGCCAGCTCCTCGCCCTTTTCTTTCACAGCCTGGGAAGTGTCATCAACTGGGTCTCATCAATCCTGACCACCCGGGGTGTTTCACTTTAGCAATCAAATAGGAGAGTCTGGTTCACAGCAGTGCTAAAGCTCTGGAAACTTCATTTCAGTTTCTCAGACTTTATCTTTGCCACCATCTCCCAGATCCTAGGGACAGAGTGGGCAATATCCTTAAGATGCTGACTCTAGTCAGGCAGGGAACCTAGGCATTGGAATCTGAGTATTGCCCGGGTAGCACTTATGTTCTATTGTGGAAACCCCGAGGAGTTGGGTTGTGAAGAGAGGAGTATTAATAACAATTACTGGTTACATGATAACTACAAAGGGCTTGGACAGAGGTTTCCTAGCTTCCTCTTTTCCTCACCACCACCTGACCACATTGCATCATGAATCAAACCCCTCATCCTCTCAGCCCACGCCATCAGAGGAGCGAGGGCCACCAGTGACCAGTATAATGAATGAGAGTAGCCAGTGAAGATGCGTCGCTGTCGGCAGAGGAACACACTTCCCCATCTTCAGTTTCATTGACTTCAGTTTCACCTCCAGAGTGATCACCTGAATTGAACTTAAACCTGGCACTTGTTTCTTTGACCAGAGAAAGTCAGATGTTAAGAAAAGTCAGATATTAGACCTGACACTACAATCAGACAACATGGTTATTGCACTTTTTCCTTTAAAGAATCATTAGTATTTGGAAACTTTAAAAAACTATTTAAAAAAAAAAAAGATGCTGAGGAATCACACTGTATGGGGTTAAGTTTTAAATTCTGTTCATAAGGTGGGGATCAAGTTGTCAACACTAGTCTTTTTTTATTCACCCTCCCCCCCCAACCCAACACTAGTCTTAATTTTCTGTACCATCCTGTACACTCACAAGGTGGCTTTTCCACCACATTGGGGATCAATTACTATTTCTTTTTTAAGAAGTGCTTGATTTGTACAGGTCAAGATTTACCAGAAATGATTTATCTTTAAACATGAGAATTATGCTCCATATGATGAATTGTTAATGCTCAGGGGAAATGTGGAGCTGTACCCAACTGAGGTGGCCATGACTCACATCTTCCATGGCAGTTTCATGGTGGGGTTTAGGTAGGAGGGTTGTGAGCTTTGTTTTGCTTTTTTTTTTGACATGCCATTTAATTTAGAATACTTTTCATGTCATCATTCAGTACTGCCAAATGAATTGTTTCATTTTCTGCTGCTATATATAGAATGGTGCATGGCAGATATAGATTTGAGCATGTAGCTTACGATTTCCTTGGGATAAATTATGAGCAGTGAAAATAGTGAGTCAAAGGATTAAAATGAGGCACATAATGTGTCAGCTCATGGCAGTGATCATGCAGATGAGGATTTGACATGCTGCTTTGCTGAGTTAGTACCACCACTGGCTTATAGGATGCTTGGCTGGAAAGGCCAGGCCCTGTGACTGTCATCTTGGCACCAGGTCTCTGAGTTGCTGCATTCACTTGTTGGTCCTTTTCAATTTTGTAAGGCCACACAAATGTGATTACAGGACTAATGATGCTTTAAACAAACAAGTATAATGGCTGTCATCAGTGGACAGCAGGCACTTCCTAGGGGACAGCTTGGCTAGAGGGTCTCCACCAGCCTCAGTACACCCCTGGTAAAAGTGGACACCACAAACTTTGGTAAGCTCATTTCAAGGTGACCCTCCAGGTCATCTGTTGTCACTTAAAAATCTGATTCGTGTGTTGAAGCCAAACTTTTTTCTAAGGAGGTTCTGGGAGAGTAGGTACCAACTCTTTAAATGAGATCTGCTTTCCTTCTCAAATCCCCAAACTGTCATTGGGGGCCCTTTGTTCTACTTCAAAGGTTCTCAAACTCTTTAACACACAGTTGCTAAGCAAAAGCTATTTAGCTCCAATAACCAATGCAGTGTTCTGCTCTGAATTTGTCCCTCATCAATGTCCCACATTCACTGTTGTCCAGTCAGATGGGTATCTGCCCTTGAACGAACCAAATCACCTTCCTCCTGTCTCTACTTCCGGATTGTGACAACTTTTCGGGTCATGAAATCTCTCAAAAGGCAATAGGACAGTCATGTCTGCTTAGCACTGTTGAGACAACAGGGTGGGAGGAACGTGGGAGACATGCACATGGTGACAAATTCTAGGACTGATCTTTCAGTGCTGCCAATTCCTGTGTTGGTGTATTTCTCATTCATCCTCAGTTTCCTCTTCGGTAAAATGGGGTTCATTCATTGGGAATCCCGTTATCCAATGTGATATTGCACAGGGAAACTCCTTTGCCTGTTGTAAGGTGCTGTGTGCATATCAGTTAATTAAATGCCATGCTGAGAAAAAAAAGACCAAGAGGTAGATATTTCTAGTATTAGTACCCTGATACAATGTGTCGATGTGCCCCTGGTCAGCAACCTTCCCTGGCCTCCTGATGCCAATCCCAGCCTCCTCTTCCAGATCCCTACTTGGCCCACAAACAGAGTCATCCTGCCTCCTCCTCTACCCTAGTACTAGAAACCATCATCACATGTAATCCACTTCACTTTCCAGTGTTTCCACTTATAAGCTCATATGCGTCTGCCCCATCCTTAAGTCGTTCTCTGCAGTCACTGCCCAGCCTCTTCCTCCTCCCTGGTTCAGTTTCTACAGGGGCTACTCCTTTCTTCTCCTTTATAGAACCAGCATCAGTAACGGTTCCTTTTCCTTTGCTTTGCAAACTTCTCCTATCTACTGAAAATCCTTTCATAGAGCTTGCTGTAGTCTGCCAGCCTGAAACTCCCTACCCTGGTTGCATTTCACTCCCTGGGGCCATCGACACAGGAGCTCTCCCTCTTTGGCAAGATGGCACATTTACTATTTGACACAGCTGCTTTGTTCCTGTGCTCCCCAACAGTTCTCTTCTCTTGCGACTTGTCTCCAAAGCCTCATATTAGAAAGGAGTCTGGGCTTTTGCCTTAGATGTAAAATTAGTCAAATTTGTCAGCGTTTTATGTCACTTGTGAAGCTCATCATGATTGCTTTACTTATAGATCTGTGTAAACATGTAACAACAATATTAAGGACAATTTTATAAACAAACAAAAAAGAGGGAGAAAAATGAAAAAGAAAGAAATCATGCTATTCCCATTCCTCCAGAAGATAACTGGGGTTTTAAAATTACATTTTTTTTTCATATTTTTGAGTCTTTGTTATAAGCATTTTTTATTTTATTGAGCTTAACATACATAGAACAAAGTGTTCAAATCACAAACATACAGATTCAAGGATTTTGACAGAGGGAACATGTGACTACTACCCCAATTGAAAAATAAAACAATAATACCCCAAAGGGACCCCCCCCACTCCATATCCCTTTAGTTGCTCATAAACTAGCTGCTTTCCAGGCCACTACTATCACAAATTAGTCTTTCACATTTTTACTTCTATATACGTAATAAAAACACAGTAATACTCTTTTTTCCCTCCAAACTCTATTTGTGAAATTTGTCATTGCATGAAGTAGTTGATGATTTATTTTCATACTGATAGAACAACTGTTCTCAGACTTTCTGAGGACTCCTTTACCATCTTAGACAGTCTAAAGGATTCTGAAGAACTTTTTTATTTTACTGTAAAATCTATCTTTATGTTTAGTTTACTAGAAATTAACCGGGATTTTAAAAAATCATGGTTATCTTTTAAAATTATTATGTGTAAATATAAATAGAATATTAATGAGTAAATTGTTTTTCAAAAAATATGAAAAATAGTAATCTTTTTGTCTTTTTCCAAATTGTTTTAATATATATCTGGCTTAGTAGGAAACAATTGGATTCTCACACCTGCTTCTTTATTTAAACATTTGTGACATTTGCTTTTTGTTTTTTCTTTTGTCACCCATAAATATGTGGTTGGAAAATAAAGATAATTTTAATAAAAATTATTATATTTTCAGAAAGTTATGTTCTTTGATACTACACCAAAACTCAACAAGTAGTAATTTCTTACAAATTATGTGAAATCTTTATCAGCAAAATGATTGTACTCTGTCACATGAAAGTGTATTGATCTATGCTTTTTTGTCTATTTTATTATTTTTTTTATTAAGATAATGGCAGTCTACAAAATTATATATGATTTAGAGGTATAGGATCACACCCTTCAGACATATGTTACCATACCACACCCATCATCAGTGGACACACAGTCCTCTACCATATCCCAGTGTGCTCCCTCTCTTGCACTTTGTATGGCCATTTTAGCCCTTACTTGATTTTGGAACATGTATGTGACATATATTAGGAATATTTGTTCCCAGAGTTATGTAGCTCCCAAATGTTGACCTGTTCCATTATGTAGTATGGAAAAATCATGCTCATGTCACTAATAGTCTTTTCAGAAAAATCTTCATCTGTTGAGAAACTGTCAAGTTCACAGGGGGAGATACACATATTTTCCAACATTCTAGTATTTGCCTGAAAGCTCAAATTTTATCATTGGCAGTCAATAGCATCCGTTGTTTAATTTGAGATGATAGGCTCATTTTGTTTCTTTTCAAGAAAATATCTGCTAAATATTCAAGTCTTAATAATAGTAACTTTATCATTTTTTTCATAAAAATAATTTTCTTGATGAAAAGCAGCTAATACAGCAAGCAATTCTCACTATTACTCAGGTAATATTGCTTTTTGAAGCAATGTTTTTGGTATTAACAGTGTTTTAGGCTCACTTCCCATCTTAGCATACAGGCTAATAAAAGAGTGTGCTTTGAGAGTCAGACTTACAATATTAAATAATTTGTATAGTTTACTTAAGTAACCTAAACATGAGAGTGTGTTATTGTAAGTAAAATATGTATTCTTGAAGTGAGCTTCAATCTTACCTGCAAATCTTATAACCACTATTTCTTCTGACATTTGGTCAAGATAGAAATTCTTATCTAAAATCACAACCATCATGCAAGGGTGACTTTTTTCTCTCTTCAGGATTTTGTGTCATGTATCGAGAACCATAGAAGAAGAGGACAGGAACTATATGCATCTTTATACAAAGATCATGTACAGGTAAGAAGTGAAACAATTATTTTCTCTATCCAGTAGGCTAGACTCCACTTTGAACTTGCCATAAGTATCAGGAGTTTAGTTCTACTTAGGCTAAGTTAATAATCAGTAATTCAGTCCTATTTGCATGACCTATATAATGGGATTTGGACCCAGTCTGTGAGCAGTTGAGGTGATAGACACTGTGTCCATATCCTCCTCTATTTGTTTATATACTAGTAAATAGACATTCCAAGTCCAGGAAGCCTCTGTGGCTACAATCCACTAGGGGCACAGTTGCAAACATAGCAGACATGGGCATCACTCTCAGAAGCATCACTCTAAAGGAGAGATATTAAATAATTGTACACATTTATAGATAATTATGATTTGTTATAATCAAAAGACATGGAAAATACTGGTACAATGAGTATTATAGTGGGAAAGATTGAATCTGGGCACATCAGAGTTCCTCAATTAGAAAGTGATCTTAAGTTCAGTTCTGAAGGGCTACCACGGACTACCATTCTTTGGGTATTTTTGGTTAAGGGGAGGGTGTGTGCTTGGGTCTTTAATATGGATGGATCTGATGTCATCAATGAAATTTAGTGACTGAGTTGATGTAATCCATTAAAAGTCAAAGATAAAGATGAGGCAGGATCAGGGAAAACAGGACTTTCTGCCATATTAGGAATTTTACAGTGTATCGTAACTGCATAAATGGCTGCTGATGAGGGTAGTTTAGGGATTTATTTTATTATATATATATATTTCACATCATTGCGATCCCTGGGGGTCACCCACCACCTCCCCTCTCTGGTTTAGGGATTTAAATATGCTTTAAGTTTGATTTCTATACAGCCGAGACAAAGACCACTGGTCATCATACCAATGAGATATTTATTTAAGTCTCAAGTCTGCTTCACCCAAGGCCAGCAGTCTGGGCCTCGGGGTCCCCATCTTTAAGTGATATACTATCATCCTACTGTGAAGATTAAGGAGCTTGCAAAGGACATCTGATCAGTGGCTGTCAAAGACTAAGCATCACATATATGTATTTACTGAGTAGTTATGAGGTTAACCTATATTATTGTAGTTAACAATTTTTTTAAAAATGATTAATAATAGAACACAATGTATAGTATTAAAATCTCATTAATCATAATTGCTTTACAATTTTTGTCCCAAAGACTGTACCAAGTATAGGCAGAGATAATGCTGCTGCTGCTCAGCTTTGAACATCCTTGAAACTCAGTAGAGGGACCCAGTAGAGAATAATCACACACAGGGTGAAGAGACCAATACTACGGTGTTCTACTATGAGGAGAGAAGTGGGGAGTAAGTAATCAGTTAGGCGTGTCTAGGGTAAGATGAGAGGTGAAGAAACAGTGGTGCCCAAGTGCAGGGACACAAAATCTGATCAACTTAAGTCAATTAACATGATCAAATTCCCCCCATAAAAACTTATTTGTAGCTCACAATATACCATTGAGGATAAAGGTTCATGAGATGTACCATCTGCACCCCAGAAACACACACTCCAGCAATATAATTTTTAAGCTATCCTACCAGCTATTTCACCAGATATGGTAGGGCTAGGGGGAGGAAATTTGAGGATCTACAGGACACTGGACAGTGACATTATTAGTAGCTATGACTGATTTCTCCAACTGTATAAGCACAGCCCTTCAAAGTTTGCAGAAGGTCCTACCATGAGAATTACCTTATGCTAACATTGTTGGTTGCATTACACAGTGGGCTAGGTGCCATGCTGGCTTATCTGTGCCCACTGGACTGGCCCTTGCACACTAGTGCTCCAACACTTGTATTCACTGACCCCATTCAGGACTAACAATACAGCTAACATATATAATTGCCTTGGAGATAAATAAAATGAATTGCTTAGGATTGCATCCTTTATTTGTGGATGTCCTCATCACACTTGCTCCATTCAGGACAGAGGATGTGTTCATCTAATTTTGAAATCACCTGTTCCTATTTCTATGGTGGGGAGAGCTTGGAACATTTCATTCTGGCTGGGAGAAATGTGCTCTTGGTATTTCATCAGTTTCTGCTGAAATTAGTGAAACTGAACATCCATACAGGAAGGACAAACCCTCAGCTGAGGCTCTGAGCTCTAAAAGAAAGATCCAGTCTTCTAAAACCTCAATTTGGCCCATTTTCAGCAGTGAGCCTGACAAAAGTTCAGAAAATACTTGAGAAAGTTGTACAATTTTCCTGTGAGTAAGGTATTTTGAAAGAAAAAAATCAGTATTTTGAGGCTAATTCATGAGAATACCTTCCAACTGTTTAAATATTTAAGATAGTTGTTTTGATGTCTAAAGGAATGCAGATGTACTCGCTGTCTGCTGGAAACAATGAGGTCTGGAACATCAGCCTCACTATTTGAAGGGATAGTACACCTTCCCAGGGCAGACCCCCACTCCACTTCTCAAAAATAAAGTCCATAATCTAGACAGAAGTTAGTTAGGTTTGTGAAATCTGCGAAGTTCTTCAAGGCCAGCCAGTCCCAGTAGCACCCCAATGGGCTCTCTTCAGAGGGCTGGCATGGAGAGTCCCTGTCCTCAGGGCTCTCAGATAAAGTCCTCTGGGACTTCTCCAAGGCAGCATGTCCCCAGAACCAAGAGATCCCTGGAGCTGGCAGGAGCCCAAGGTATGACAAGATAATGTTCTCAGTGTCCTGAAAATGAACAGAGACATCACCCTAGCCTCTCACCAGTAATCCATGTGATTCTGATACTCAATTTCCCAAATTTCCCATCATGTCAGAAACACTGATGAAAATAGTCCCTTCTACATGGGCCCTATCCAGGTTTCCCTTTATCTTTTCCAAGTTATTTTCATTCTTCTCTCCATCCAAACTGCTCTGGTTCTGTGCTCTTCCATCCCTGGACCATACTCTCCTGCATGGAGCCCTCATCACAGTTTACGGAAACACTTCTGTAACCTCACTGTTTTGTAAAGTTTGCAGTATTTATGGACTAAAGCTCTTTGCTAGAAATGGCCTTTCTTTTAGAGTGTGATACTGTCCTGTCAATGCTTCTTTGGGGCTCTCTGTAAGGGTCAGCAGGCTGTTCCATTTCTTCCTGAGTCGCTTTCCCATCACAGTTCTTGCAGAAACAAGTGTTGGAAACTTATTTCAAACTCACTAGGCATCAAAGGAAATGTTTTATGCTACTGAAAAGTCCAGGGGAAAGCCAGATTTCAAGAAGAGCTGGGTCCAGGTATTCACACTCCTCAAGGAATCTCTCTTTCTCTGTTTCTCCCTCAGTCTCTCTCACTCTCTCTCTCTCTCTCATATGCACACACACACATTCACTCATGTGAGATTTGTAATGAGGTTGGAAGCACCAAGACACGTGTATAAAAGAGTATAATTGTGAATTGGAGGTGAACTCAGGCTCTGCTCCCCAAGCTATTCATCCTGGAACCAAACAGGGGATTCATTTTCTAATTTACACAATGGCACTGTCTCCTAACAGGAGGGGTAAAGGCAATATCTGGCTGAGGGGACAATTCTCCTGATGCACATCAAGATGCCTGGGATAGGAACCCTGAATATTCACACAGCATCCCCCTGCACAGTCTCTTCTGTTTGGTGTTCAGACAGCCGCTTTCCTATTCCTGGAGAATGATGCTCACTAGCTGGTCCTCTCACCCACGATATAATTAGCCAGTTTTAGGTGAGACATTGGGCTGGGAGTCAGCCCCATCCAAGCACCAGGGACTCAAAGTAAGGAGGACTGGTTGTACTGAGGAAAATCACCATGATGCTACCTGAGTCTGGTTCTATCCAACCCCAAATCATAATTGTCTCTAACATAGCAGAACCCCTGCCTCAGAACCTCCAACTCTGAAATGAAAGAGAACCTTACCTTGCATAGAACCATGGGCATCCCAGAGCATCTTGCAGGTGTGGGAGATTTAGAGTTTGTGTTATTTATTCATCTTAAGTTCTCTGTCCATGGACTAAACTACAATCCAGCCCAGAAAGCTCCTCATCCAGCCCAGAAAGATCCTCTTATTCATGTCTGTTTGACTGTGGGTACTCAGCACAGTGCATTTGCTCTGTGATAGGACTCAGGCAGCTTGCACCTTCATGTTGTATATATGGAGTCTTGGGGTGTAGCTCTTAAAAAACTAATTTGAAACTAGGATTGCTCATCCTCTATGAAGCTTAATATGTTGCTAACAAATACAAGGACAATCTTCAGAGATCTGAAATATTTTCCCATGCAAATATTCATTTCATATAACCAAATCCCTGTAAAAGACTTTGGACAGTCATTATTTTTCTGGAGTTCCTTATTATTTGAGTACTGTGTAAAATGCTGCAGCTGATTTGGATATGAATTTGAGAACTGTGGAGAGACAAACTAATCTTGTTGTGAAATAGGCATTGCTTTATTCATAATAATAATACTAAATGCTTAAGCTGGGTAAGGCATCTTATAAAAGTCTTGGAAATATTGTCTCATTAAAGGCTTCTATAAACCTATGATTTTATTATTATGGTAATATTATTAACCAAATTTGACTGATGAAGAAGCAGAAGTCCCTTCAGTGCTAGTGAAGAACAGAAATGCAATGATGATCCAGGTTTATCAGATGACAAACACTCTTCTCTGAGCACTGATCATTTGTCATGCTTGCAAGGTAATTTTCAAGTTCTGAGAACGATTTACCTATCTGCAATAGCCCCTATTAGCAGGCACTGGATATAAGTCTGCTAGTCTTTGAAGTCATGCCAGCAAAAATCATGAGTTAATAAAATGGCACTGGACTCCCTGGAAAGCAATCTTAAGCGAAATCTTGGAGTCAGATAGGCTGGGCTTAAATCTCAGCTTAGTCACCTGGCAGCCCTTAGGAAGGTCATTTCTCTCCCAAATATTTTTTAATGAGGTTAATAGAAGTTAGTTTCTTCTGGTGCCACTAGGTAGAGGAAATAAGATACAAAAACACTTAGGGAGTGCTGACATATTTTATAAAAGGTTTGAGTACAGTCAGGTACTGCATAGGCAAACTGAGGATTTCCTGATATCAGCTAGATTACTTTCATCAAAATCAAAGATTTTTGCTTCTGTGAATTTTCTTGAATCTTTGAACATTCAGGAATCATACAATATTAGGGTAAGAAAAGCATCATTTAAGTGCAGCTGTTAACATTTAGAGAATTTGAAGTCCAGAGACAGGAATGGTAGTCAGTCAATTGTTAACAGGTCTGTTAATTCTCAGCATTCCAGTCTGAGGACTGGCAGGGCATTTTCAGGATCAGTTTTGAAGAACAGAGGTGGTGTCTGTGGATGGAGCTAGAAGAAATCATCTTAGTGGAACTTAGCCATGAAGAAAAAGAGAAATATGGGATGGTCACAGTTATATGAGGGATTTAGAGAAAACAAACAAACAGACAAGAAAATATATATGTGTTTATGTGTATATATATGTATGAACAATAAAAAAATATTTGTGTTGAGAGTTGAACATAGGGTACAAGAGAGGATAGATGAAAGAGATGGACACAACCGTAGAGGCTGGGGCTGAATGAAAATATGCATCATTTGGCAAATTTTAATGACTCCCACAAGTTTTTATAAAGGTTTTAGACAAAGGAAAAAAGTGGCTTAGACAAAATTAGATCATGTATAACATTAATTTTTGTGGGATATTTGGGGGCAGGAGATTTACATAACTTGCTATTATCTCTTCAGGAAGGTTTTTTAGGGTAAATACTGGAGGAATGGTGACACTGTTGCCCACCACAGGTTAAATCATGCTATTTTCATCTTTAATGTTCTGAAGACAGATAAGAGTGGAATGCAGTGTCGTGTTTTTGTTTTTGTTTTCATCTCAGCATGAATTCTGACTGGTTTTAACTGGAACTGGCAGCCTCTGCCAACTGTATGTCCATTTTGAAGGGTATGAAGAAATTCTATGTCTGTTGCATAGAATAACTATCCATTCTACTCTGATAATGAGTGTCTGGACCTCTGCCCAGCACCCAGCTGTCACATGCTCTGAAGTCCACAGGGCAGTGGTTTTCACTTCCTCCAGTGTGGATTCAATAGTCTCAGGTTGAGAAAGGGATTTCTTCTCCTGACTTGGTCCTGGTTCCAGAGCGTTCACTAGGGCATCCTGAGGCTGGTCGCGGTTGTTCTTCTCTAACATTTATGGGGATCTGTGTAGCCCAGGAGGTTTGTTCAGTTTCCTAAAGAAATGAGTCCAGGACAGAACCTGAACTTTTTTTGCTCCCCAGAGACGGAGATGTGGCAACATCAAGGCAGCCAGTACCTGGGCCCGGATCCAGGAGCAACTTTTCGGGGAGCTGGGCTTGTGGGGTCAGATGATAGAAGAAGCCCCACTCTGCTCCCAGTGGGAACTGGACTGGAGAGAAGGACCTGCTCGCATGAAGAAACGCATCCGACACTTGTCTCCACTTGAGACCCGGAGTTCAAGAAGGTTCAAGGTAAGAGTTAGAGGGAGTGATGGTTCTTCCAGGTAGATGTCATGGAAGGTTCTTCTTAGCTTTCCTGTTAAATGCTGTTTTTGTTGGGGCTTTTCCTGGTATTGCTTGAGAATGCTTTTGTGTGGGTGGTTAAGAGAAATAACATAAGCATTTAAATATAGAAGAATGCTGAGAATGCTGTGGTTTATTCTTGATACAATTTAACAGAAATAAAGAATCACTAACTCCTTCAGAGACATAGAAAGGGTGCTACAACTGTAGCCACTGTGAACAGGTGCGAGGTTCAGTCTGTGGTTCAGGTTCTGGATGTCACCAGTACCATCCTGACATCCACAAAAGTTCAATAGAATCATCTGGACCCATGTTTGCAAAGAGTCATGTGATGTCCTTGTCTGCGTGAGCAAGTTCTTTGTCATCTAGCAGTCATAGCCAGCCTTGTTGTAGGTATTATTGCATAAGCAAATTCTGCAACAAGTACAGAAATTTCAAGTTCAGCCATTTTCACAAGCTCAAGCCAATGACCCATGTAGCTGGACTGCCCAGTGAAACAACAGTATGTAGGCAACCCCTACATACTAAACAATGTGTTATCAGACTCATATTTTTACCATTTGAAGGATGGGGAGCAAGAAGGCTCATATGAGAGTAAATATAGAAAAAATATTAATGGTTTTCTTGTCCTCGTCCAACTATCCACATTTAAGATTGAAGGGTAAGCACTGTTTCCTTTTGCATTCACCCTTAGTTACAATGTTGGTTTTATTTTCTGCATTCACCCCTAGTTACAA
>PVHY01022969.1:0-21665 GCA_004024945.1 Uropsilus gracilis | reverse complement strand
GGGGGGGGGGGGGGGGGGGGGGCGGCGGCATTCTTATGGCCCAGCCCTTTTGCAGGTGATGTTTTGCAGGCAGATAAACTGAGGTCAAGTTGAGGGTGAAGCAGATGGGAGCTGTGGAACAGAGCCCAAGCCCAGCCTGCAGTCTGGATTGACACCACCGTGTCCCTAAAGAATGTCAGGGCCTGATGTTCCCTTCTGTTCCGTCCAAGGTGATGCATCTAGCTTTGAACTTTAGAGTCTGCCCTGACCTAGGAATCAACCCAGTACCCCAACTCAAGAGTCAGTCAGAGCAGCTATGGTTTCTGATCCTTTTTAAGAAGCTCACAGTATGAACAACTTAAGTGGCCCACAGAGGCGGTCTTACCCACTAACTGGGAAGTGGGCCGGCCTCGCTAAGAGGTCTGGAAAGGATTTCCTCACCCCTGGAGCAGAACTGGAGAGAAAGACCATCTCTGCCCCACAGGTGAGCAGGGGCCACCAGCCCTACTCCGGTACCAGCCAGCAGGGCAGTGAAGTCAGGGAGGATGGCAAGAAGGGGAGCTCCAAGGGCCCTGGGCCACCTCTCACTAGCAGAGTCTCAGGTTGGCGTGGAAGGTCAGCTCAGAGGTTGAGGGAGTGTGTGGCTGAGAGTGGAATTCCCCAGGAGTCATGCCCAAGAGGCTCTGAGAACCCTTTGCTATCTCGGGGAATTTTGCTAGCAGATCTTGCTTGGTGCAAAACAAAGGCCAGCCTGTCCTCTGCCTTCCAGACGGAAACATCGACTCTAGCTCTCCACACAGACCAGCCTGGTCAGATGGCACTGAACTCTGGCGGGTGGCCTCTACGGTGGCTGGAACCCTGGGGTGTAGGCAGAGCCTCAGTCAAGGAGCCCTGTGCACCAAGAATGGCCTGTTCCAGCTCCAGCCTTCCACGTCATTGTGGAACACAAGACTGCTCAGGCCTCTTGGCCGGAAGTTCCCACAGAGCAGAGCACTGTGTTTTCTGCCCTGGTCAGAGGTGGCCACTGCAGCTGGAATGTGCTCTCTGAGGTGCCGGGTCTGGGAGGATGAATCTGGTGGACTTGGGAGTCAGATTCTTGGGGCCCAGCCTGGCCACCCCTGGCCATGTGACCTTGGCTATGTTATTTTATGGTTTTTTCTAAGCCTCAATTCCCTCGTTGGTGCACTGGGGAAAATATTAGTAATGAACTTCCAGGATTGTGCTAGGATTTAACAAGGTAAGACAATGCCAGGGAAAGTACTCGGCCCAGCGCCTGGCAAATAGTAACTGATTACTGACCACAAGCTTCTCTCATCTTCCACCCTCAGACGATGCACAGGCCCAACAGAGGCTGCCAGTGGAGACCCCAGGGAAGATATCACTCCTGACGTAGCAGGTGTGAGGAGCCATCCTGTGACAACAGGCCTTGAGGGTGTGTACCTGTGTGGGTTGTGCTTTCTGCTCAACTCTGCTGGCAGGACCTGCCGACCCTGTGCCCTGGGCACAGAGCATGGCAGATGGGGTCTGGGAAGTTAGCTGAGACTCTGCAGTACAGGGCAGCAGGGCTGTGCTGTGTGACACTGGGGATGCTGGGTTCTTCCACAGCAAACCACATGGCCAGCCCTGAGACCTCCTGGAGCTTGGCCCCACTCCCTGCCCTGCCATCCCCACCCTCCCCCACCACATGTGTCCAAGATGGCTGGGTGGCACACAGATCATTGGGCGGCCCAGACCCCCCAGTCTTGTCCTGGCAGCGAGGGCTCGAGGGAGAGAGCCGTGCGTCAGCAGGAGCTGCGCTGAATGAGTCACTCTTTAGATATGGCCCTCTGGGCTACCACAGTGTTTTTCTCCTCTAGGAACTTGGTGTGCAACTTGCCTACCCAAAAAGCAAGGCGGAAGGAGAAAGAACCCACCGCAAACCTCACATAACCCCAAAAGGGGATTTCAGATTCCAGCCTTTGCCTTTTATCCAAAGCAGGGTGAATGAACTTGTCCTTGCAGCTGCCTCACAAACACATCACCCCGTTTCCTCCCCTGGGAGCAGACAGGGCTTCCAACAGGATTGCTGCCTCTCCAGCTGGAGCGAGGGCACACAACCAGGGGTGAGAGGGAGGACCCCCTCCTCCAAATCAAGCTTCAACTTCCTAAGTGTGAAAGCAAGGTCCTAGAGTAGGGATGTGGAGCAGGCACTGGCCATCAGTGGGAGGGGTCCTTGCACCATGCCACCCTGCCCCCTCCCGGAGCACTCAGATACATGTGGCAGGAGGCCACAAGACAAGGGGGATGATCAGATTAAAGGAAGTGCGGCCAAGACATGGGTTTTGGTGCTCTGCAACCCAAGAAACACACATACACAGGTATAGATACACCATGTGCACACACGTGTGTGTGTGCACACACACGCTCAGATATTTCAGTCTAAAAATATCCTCCATTTTGTGCAGACCTTGTGGCAGTTAGTCGGGACACTCCTGACCCAGGACTCATTTAATAAAGCCAATCAGATCTCTAAAAAAAGGGACACAAATGAACACATGCACATACGGAGGCATAGACACACACACATACACACCCCTGGACATACACACACACACACACACACACACACACACACGTACTAAAAAGCTACGCTGGCCTTACTCAAGAGGTACAATCTGACTACATTCCCAGAACCAGGGGTCTGGGAAAGTGGTTCCAGAAATAAACCCTCAGTGAGACAAAGGCCCCTAGTGCTGGCGTGGTTAGCAGCTGGGAGCCCCACTGTGTGTTCCCATAGCAGCCCTGGGGATGCTCATTTAGAGCCATAAATAGCTGCACAGAAGGTTGGGGGTCATGTGCTCTGCAGCCAGATGGACTGAAGTGCTCTCTCTGTGAACACTGAACCAGCAGACAGTGGGGTGGTCCCTGGCTCAACTGGCTCCAGAAGGCCAGGGCCCAAGTCTCCTGACTCTGACAATATGTTCTCAGGAGGGGACAGTTGTGCTCTTGGTACGCGCTTTGGAGTTGGGTCAGAGGCACCCTCAGCCACTCTACACACAGGCCTCCAGTCCCCAACAGGCCTAGAATGGGAATGTGCTGATGGCAGGTCAACCCTGTCAGGAAGTTTCACGTCACAGGCCAATCTCTACAAGGAGGGAGAACCACCTGCAAAATGGAAGCTAGTGACAGTAGCTTCTTAGCACATGAATGAATGAATTCTCAAGGGTATGAGGCTGTTCCAGGCTGCAAGTCCTGCCCCTCTCCCACTTCTCTCTCTCAGCCCATGGCGTGTTTGAGCACCCTGGATTTTCCATTTCCCTCCCTCCTCTGTGTGGAGTACAACAGGTCAGGCTTTCATCACTTCTCAGCCTGGCAACTCTTTACTTTTTTTTTTTGATACTAGGTTTCGCTATTTTTGCCCATGGAACCGCAGGCTCACGTTGCCTGGGGTACCACGGACTCAAGCAATCCCCAGCCTCAGCTTCCCAGGTAGCTGGGATTACAGGCGCATGCCACCACACCCAGCTATCTTTTTATGGGACTAGAAGTGGGTCCAAGCATCCCTCCTGGGCCCACTCATTATGGAACAAATCACCTACCAATCACTCCTGCTGTGAGATCTGTGCTGCCTGCCACAGGTGAGCCCTCTGACTCACCAACACCTCAGATAAGGTGCGAGAGGAGAGGCTCAGGGAGAGCAGGTGAGGGAGAGGCGCCCTTTCCAGCTTTGTACTTTGAGGTTGGGAGTGTACAGAGTGGGCTTTGTTCTGGCCGCGCCTAGACCTCTGCCTTCCCTGGCTGGTGACTCCCTGGTGCTGCTCCAGATCACTGGCCCTGTGCCTGAATGGGGTGAGAGCCTGAGGCAGGGGTTCATGTGGTCTCCCTCTGTCACTGGTTCACCACGGACACTGGAACGAGTCCAAATGCCCTCCAGGACTGTAAGATCATTCCCTCTGCCCACTTGCACCTTGTTTTTTTACAGAAAGGCCCCTTGGCTAAAGCTACATATCCCCAAACCCCCAGCAGAGCCTGCATTCAGTGGTCGGTTGCAATGGGGGCACAGGGCCACACGCGCCACCCCCCCCCCAACCTGGGACATCCAAAGGGTCATCATGCTTCCATAAAGTCATGACCACACCTCAGGCCAGCTTCTCCCTCTGTCCTGTCATGCCCCCTACTCCCAGGGAGCACCCCTGATGAGCCTGCATGAGCATCCATCTTGAAGTCTTTTCCTCAGAACTCACCTAAGCGAGGTGATCGGAACTCACCACCCAAGCATCTGTGGATCCTTTACCCATGTCTGTTTGTGTAGTAATTCACCAAGAGCACATGAGGCATGACACATGGATGGAGCGGGGCGGGGGGTGGGCTGGCTGTACTCTGAAATCTGAACCCCTTCCCACAGTTCCCTCCCTGTGGTCTTCAAGACTCCCATTCTTAGTGGCACCATAGTCCCATGGGCAAAAGACAGAAGCAGATAGCCCACGGGGTCAGGTCCCCATGGGGAATCAGGAAACGCAAACCTCACCTCTTGTTGAGCACCATGTTCCCAAGCTTCAGGTCTCTGTGTACGATGTTTTTCTGGAAAACAACAGGGACATGGTTTGTACTGTGAAGGTGAGTGTCGAGGTCTCACTTCTGCCAGCCTGTAAGATGAGGGCACTACAGGGAAAGTGCTAGAATGCATCCCTTTAGGGGCATGCTTTGATCTGGATGCCACAGGAGATCAGGACCACGCCAGAGCTTCAGTAAGCCAGTGAAGAATGGGGCGATATGTGAGTTTTGGCAGTCCTGTCCCAGGGAGGTTTATTCCTGGTTCTTCTTCCCCCAGGGCAGCTGATGAGAGAGCAACTCCTCTCTTCTCTTTACCTCCACCAGACATCACACATCTGCTAGATCTGAGGTTTGCAGTGAACTTTCAAGATTCTGGGGCAGAATCTGTAGAAGTTGGCCCTGAAAGAGGTCCAGGTCCTCTTAATTTGTACCTTGGGGTACCTAACACCCCTAATCCTGGGAAAAGTTTAGACAGGCGGTGTTCAGTTGGATAGCTATTTCACAGCGGCCCCCCAAGCTGGGGGAATGATAATGTAGCCCTTCTGAAGGGGAATTATCATGTTGGTGTTGTTCAGCTGCCTGTGGCCCCTCCCCAGGAATGGGGTTGAAGCCTAGGGTACTGGGCCTCATATGTACGCATGTCACTCTGCTTTCCTTCTGGACACTCTCAGTTGCAAAGCACCTCTGGGTGAGAGTGGGAAAGAGCTGCTTCCGCTGAGCTGCAGTAAGAAGGGATGGCTTTCTGCAGTGCATGTGGGGCCCAGAGGCCTCTGTGCTGGAGACCCAGGATACCCCGGGCCAGAGGAAGGGCTGCAGAGGAGTGGGGCTCACCTGGTGCAGGGCTTCCACCACGCGCACCACGTCATAGAAGATGACCACAGTCTCCCGCTCGCTGAGCCTCTTCTCCTTGATGACGTAGTGCTGCAGGTTGATCAGGTCGGCGGTCTTGTCACTGAAGTCGTGTGCGCACAGGCAGTCGAGCACAAGGCAGATTCGCTTCTTCATCTTCTTAACCATTCGGCTGGATTCTGTGTCCTCAACAATTTCACAAGTGCGGTCCTGGGAAGGAAGGGGGTGGACCAGGGTTAAGCTGTAGGCCCTGCAGGGACGGGTTTGGGGCTCTTATCTGGAACTGGACACACAGACTGAGAGAGCCTGGAACAAGCTGCACATGGGGTGGTAGACGCCTGAGGCCTGGGCAGCATGGGCACGGGTTGTTCAGTACTGCTTGGCTTCCACGGTGCCCGGCCCAGCGGGCAACTGAAGTTAACTCAGCACGCTGAAGCTGCTTCTTCATTTCTACAGCACAACTCAGTTCTGCCCCACGGAGGGCTCTTTTCAGGGTACAAGTTGCTCGCTAGTACCTCTCCTCCGGGTCCTGGCACATGTGAGCGCCAGGGACCTGGGGAACAGACTGAAATGCCTCAGGAGGCAAAAGGACCGCTGGCACCAAAACATCTGTGGGGCTCTACAGGGTCACCAGAGGCGCCTTCTCCCGCCTTGCCCTCCCTTTCACCCCAGCCTGACCCATTCCTGACAGCCTGACAAGGCCACTAGGGAGCCCACGTGACTTTTAACGACTTCCTGCTTTCCTCTTTTCTCAAAAAAGCATAAACTGTGGTTATTCCCACCACAGTGGGACCATCACAGCAGGAGGGCTGCTGTGATGGCCTGGCCCCAGCTGGACATCCTGCCTGCCTGCCCAGGAAGTCTGACGCTCCAGCGTGCAGGGACACCAGCGGGTCACAGGGGTGAACTGGGGAATGGGGCTGGGGGAGGGGCGGGGGAGACACGACACACAGGGCACACCCTTTGCCACTCACCTGGAAGAGCCCGTGGTGGTGAACCACGCCATCCTGCGTGTGGAGGAGGGAAAGCAGAGAGTACTCGGTGTGTAATAGCATCTTGCCTTGCCTCTCCTCTTGGCTTTCAATTCCTTGGTCTCCCCTCTCCTCAAGGGTAAGGATCTTTAGAAAGGCACACACACAAAACCCCAAAAACACTTTATAAAGCAGAATGAGAAGAACAGGAAAAGCAAGGAGGGGTCACGGTCTACCATGCAACACACCCTCTCAGTCCCCCCTCCCCACCGAACAGACGTTTTTCTTAACGTGACAGCAGTGTAATTTATGCACAGATAAAGCTCTTTAAATCAAGTTGTTCAGAGTGAGACTGTGTGAACCTGATTGCTTCCTGGAAAGAGACGGCGCTACTCCTGTTCACAAGTGGTACAGGTGCGAAGGTGGAGAGGGGAGGAGCCAGGCTGGCAGGATGCCCCTGGACGCTGAGCCAGTCCAGTCCGGTGCCTCACTTACCTTCAGTTGGTAGAAGTCATCTGTGCCATCTTTCCTCGCCAAACACTGCACGATGCTTGGCACCGGTGAGTTGCCCAGACGGGGACCTACAGCACAGGGAAATGGCTGGTTTACTTTCCAGAAGCCAGGCTGGGGCACCATGTGTTTCTTGGCTAGATCTTCCCTTCCAGGAGGGCACCACAGTTCACGCCCACTGTATTCACCTCCCCAACATGGAAGGTCTATGTGCATGTGCCTGAGCTACACCTGGCTTTTATGGGTACACTTCTGCAGAAGAGGGTCTCCAGGTACAGTACTGGGATCTCTGGGGAGCAAGTGTTTGAAAAGAGAGGTCCTAGCTGCAACTTGCATGCTCTGAATCAGCAGCTCCAGGGTGAGGCTGTAGGACACTGCAGCCATAATAGGTCCCCCTGGTGGGTCTGATAAACTGCCTGGCCCCTGTCCAAGTACCAGCTTTAGGAAATCTTGAACTTCCAGAGACACAGCCTGCTGGTTGTCATGTGATAGTGTCCTCCTTTAATTTTCTTAGCACAAATCAAAACACAACACTGTCACCATGCAGTGAGAGTCTTAACAGAGTTCCACAGCTCTTTTTTTTTTTTTTTGAGACTAGGTCTCGCTATTTTTGACTGTGGAACTGCAGGCTCACGTTGCCTGCGGTACCACAGACTCAAGCAATCCCCAGCCTCAGCTTCCCAGGTAGCTGGGATTATAGGCACGCAACACCACGCCCAGCTATTTTTTGGGGGACTACGTGGCCAGGGCTTCCTAGGCTGCCACCTACAGGCATGTGCCACCATGCCAGGCCCTGCTAAGGTTTTTTAAAGTCCTTTCCTGCCTCTGGTCCTTGCAATTGCTGTTCCTTCTAGAGTGCATGTCATGTGGCTGGCTCTTCATTCGGGAGTGTCAGCTTAGATGTCACCTTCTGGTACAGAAGACCTTCCTGCCTATACTATCTCTACCCTGGTTTAACACTCACATACATCATCTTGTTTACTTCCTTCAAGGCACTCAATGATCCTGTGTGCTGTTTGCTTTGTCTCCTTTTCCAAGTAGAATGTTAAGTTCAGCAAGGGGTGGAACTTGTCTATCTTACTGCTGCAAACAACACAGGCCTGCTACTTAGTGGGTAGGAGCAGAGCTAAAACCATCTTGTACTCACAAATCCAAGATCCCAAACCAAAATTCACACTCAGTGTCTGGCTGCCAGGGGAGTTGGGGTACTTACCCTGTAACCAGAACCTTGCAGCACCTGAGGCCACGGGGCATCCAGATTTTGGAAGGGTGAGGTGTGCTACCTGCAGTCCTCCCCCGGACTCCCACCCCTTGTATTGTTATACCTGGCCCTGCTGGAGGGGCTCTGGGTGCAGTGTGCCTCTGGCTTCACTGAGGCTGGCCCAGCCATGGCTCCTCAGAGCTCACCTGAAAACCCACCCTAACCTCAGGGCAGGCTGAGTCTGAGCAAACACTGGGCTTTCCCCTGTGGTGTATGGTCCCTAGACTGTAGATGGAATCAGTGGCCCAGTTAGGTTGGAGTTCAGTCTGTGAGTTAATTCGAGTAGGATTGAAAAAAATGGCAGCAAGTTGACTGGTACTAACTGGCACCAATCAGATGCTTAGGACTGAAAATGGTCCAATTGGGCTAGCAGTTGGGCGGGGAACCCTGGTAGAATAAGGCTGGGCAGGAGACAGCCTATATTCATTCTGCTCCAGGCCTCAGAAAAAAGAGTGAAGATGGATTCAGCAGATGGCCTCCAAAGAAACATAGAGCAGTCAGTCTCTGTGGGGCTCAGCAGACCTCCACCTCAGAGATGAGGATACTGCACCAGCCTCTGATACTTCCTGTAAGGGCACTGCTGACAGGTGCTAACCGGTGCTGTTGACGCTGAGTCTGGCCACCCTGGTGAGCTGCTGTCCACTGCTTCTGATCTTCTGGCACAACCTCCCAGTTCTGTTGCCTCCACTCCTGTCCAGCTCAGTATCTACTGCTTTCCAGCCAGCCTTCATACTGCTGCTGTGGCATCACCTCAGCAGTCCCACCTGTGAGCATCTCCAGATGCCACGGTGAGCTGGACCTTGGTGCACTGCTGACTGGTACGCCACCAGCTCCAGATAGCACCATTGTACAAGCATGGCCTTAGTTAGGGACTTCTGGACACTACCTGGGATAAGCCAGCCAGCTACTTCTGGCCTGAGAAGTAGCTGTTTTTTTCTTTGTTTCCCCAATCTCCTGTTAACAATATCAGTTGCAGTTGTAGTTGCACCCTAAGCCTGAGTGGTCTTGTAACTGTTAGCACCTGGGTGACCTGTGCTCTGCCTTAGAACTTTCTTTGGCTCTGCTCTAACCCCACATGTGAGCTTGGGCACAAGTGATCCACCTCTGCCAGGCCTCCAACATCAAGCAGTAAACAAAAAGACTGCGGCTCCTCTGGACCACTGGGAACAACCATTCTACAGAGTCTCTGCCAACCTTACAAGCAATTAGGGGTTGTATTGAATACTTTGTGACATGCATTGTGTTCTCCAAAAATGGTCAAAGTAGTACCCTGGATGGTGGACCTTGGGTTCTAAAGGGACTGATATGCTACCCCTGTGTGACACCCTGGGGGCATACACCACATTCTCCAGAGAAAGGGAGAGGTCAGTTCTCAGTTGAGACCAGTCTAAAGCTGGTGCAACTACAACAGAAATAAGTGACCTAAGGTTCCAGATAGTTTCTGACATGAATTATGCTTCGTTTAAAGCAATGAAGGCAGAGTGGGGCCAAGGAATGGGCAGGCCCCAAACTGTGTGAGGGCGGCACCTCGCCCTGCCTGTCTCATGTCAGACCACGCAGCCCAGTGCCCTCTCTGCTCCCAGCACACCCTCTCTCCAGAGGTCAGAGGCTTACCAAGGATGAACGGTCCAGCTCTCTTTGCATTATTTCCGGAAATTCCACTTCCTAGAGCCTTCGCTCTGGCCGACGTCTCACCAGCTCCTCTGTCTGATGCTCTCCGCTTCATTCTCAGCTCTAGACAGACAGAAAAGAGCCTTCTCACTGAGCAAGTCAGTGAGCTTCCTTGTGTTAACCCAGCCTGCAAGTCTCTGACTGGGGATGTGTCACGCAGCTGCTGCTGCTGTTCCCACTGCCGCTGCCACCTCCCCCTCCTCCTGGGGAAGCATCAAAGGTTCCCGGTGACAAAGAACTGCAGCTCCTTTACTTGAGATTAAGCAGGAGCTAAAGGTGGATGCGTTCAAGGCATCAAGGAAGCATGTCCTAGCTAAGGAGGTGGCTGGCCAGCCTGACCCCAAGGGGTCTGTTCAGACAATAGACAGTGGGCTTTGTGTAGGTGTTACAGTCAAACAAGGGCCCCAAGAGGTCGACACAGAGATAGAGAGCCCACCACACGAAGTGACCATTCCCCAAGTGAGGCCTTCCCTCCTAGATCCCTAAGCTGAGTGGCCGGAGGTACCACTTCCTGGGTGTCACTGCACCCGTACTGATTTCATCTCTGTGAATGGTGGGACTGGGCCCCAGGAGTGGCATAAAGGACATGAGGCTTCGGGGCTCTTACAGTCATGGGGTGTGAGGACAACTGTTCTGGGGATCTCTCAGATGCTCCCTTACTCTCAGGTTCTCTCAGAATACCGCTAAGTTGTCAGTGTTTACTCTTTCTTCCCCCTCTCCTGTTTCCCATATTTCCTTAATTACTTTTAAGGGAAAAAAATGCATTTTTTAAAACTGCTCATTTAAGAGCCAGTGGGAGGAGCAGTTTGATTTGCCTGGTGATTCCCATTTCCTCCAGGGTTAAAATAGAAAGTGAACCAAGGAGTCCAATTCTAGAAGATATTAACCTGTAGACATGGATTTTTGAAAAGAAAAAATAAAAGAGGTGCTCCTCCCAGCTCTCTAGGGACACCTCAGAATGCAGGGTAGAGGCGAGAAAGGAAACATGGACACACACAGCTAGTCCATGTAGGGAAGGTGGAGGGCCATGGGAAGGCCAGGCTTAGCCTCAGGGGAGGCCCTGGGGCAGTGTGGTGAGGGGCTCAGGGAAAACTTCCCTGAGGAGGTGATATTGGAGTGTGCTGGGCAAGGGGCCACGGCATTCCAGGCAAAGATCCAGACGTGCCAGGGTAAGAAGTGACACATCAGCAACCAACTCTAAGCCGTATGTGTTGCTGGAGCAATTTCATGGAAGCCAGGTTGTGAGCCAGGGAGGAAAGAGCCAGATCTTGGGGACCTGAGGGCCACATCAGGAAGGCAGCCTTTACCTAACTTCCACAAGGGGCTTGGAATACTGTACCCTAATTTTTGTAATTGCTTTTTCATACAAAAGTAATTCCTTGCAGAAATATTAAAAAATACAGATGGGCAAAAATAAGAAAAGAGACTCACATACAAAACTGATACTTAGACATAACCACTGCCAATATTTAAGTCAACTTTCCAGTGTGTATGTATGTACCCTTATAGTTTTCACTATTATAAAAATTTGGACCACACTGAAATACAGTTATTTGACTCCTTTTCTCCCATCTGAAATACACTGTGAGGGTTAATTTGATGATATGTGAAATACATTTCAGTAAAGTAGAAAAAAGGCACATAAAACCCATTATAAACATCCTGGCACGGCAATATTGTGGTGTCATTTGCCGTGGCCAGATAATCTCCTTGGTTAGAAGGTGTCATGATTTGCTGGACCACATCCCTATTCATGAACATCTAACTTCTTGCCACTTCTTATATTGCTATTAATTAACAGTTATGCACATGCAACTTGGCATACTTATTCTTTCCCCTGCAGGGGAGATCCCAGGCTTTATCTTGGAGTAAATCAAGAAGAATGACAGGGTCAAACGGGTGTAGGGTCAAACGGGTGTACATCTCTAAATGTGTCTGAATACACGACAGGCTGCTCTTAGGGAGGCTGTGCCAATTTAGATGCCCTCCATATCACATGGGTAAGGGACTCCCAGCGCCTGAAGCATGGTTGATAGTTACTCGTTTTCAAAAACTGCTATTTGGTAGGTAACAAAAGTATATCATAGCTTAATTTCATAATTCTTTAATATTATTCACAAGGTTGAACTTGATTCACATGCTCACTGATCTTTTTTTTTTTTAAAGAGACTAGGTCTCGTATGTTGCCCAGGGTTGTCTTGAACCCATGGACTCAAGTGATCCCTAGACTCAGCCTCCCAGGTAGCTGGGATTACAGGCACATGCCACTATGCCCAGCTTATATCAATTCTTTTTAAATGTATTTTCAGTTCATGTTGTTTTTCTATTATTTTACTGCTAGTTTGTACTAGTCTTATTGATTTTTAAGAACTTTATGTTAGGACTAAAACTAACTGATGATATAGTTTTTCTTTTTCTTTTCTTTTTTAAAAGACTAGGTCTTGCTATTTTTGCCTGTGAAACTGCAGGCTCACATTGCCCGGGGTACCACAGACTCAAGCAATCCCCAGCCTCAGCTTCCCAGGCAGCTGGGATTACAGGCGCATGCCACCACGCCCAGCTGTTTTGTTTTGGAACTAGGTCTCACTACGGGCCCCAGGCGGGGCTCGAACCGCAATCCCTGGCCCCAGCCGCTTCATAAGCTGAAGCTTACAGGCACGAGCCACCGTGCCCAGCTTGTCTTCTCAATTTAAATGTCACTTCCTCAGAGATGCCTTTCTTGATATCCCCTCCACCAATGAGTCCCCTTAAGTTGCACTCAATACATGCAACTTTCCCTCAGAGCATGTTCCATATTTTATGATTATGCATTTATTTGTATGTTTACATGCTTAACATCTGCCTACCAACACTAGACTAAACTTTCCATGATGTTCTGAAACAGTAAAATAAAAAGTAAAATTACACTGCAGTAGACAGCAGCCTGGCCCAACAGGCACTTGGTGAACAGAGGTCTCCCTCTGGTCCGGTGACAGTTCTCAGATTGGCGGTCCTGTGCCTGTGGGCCTCGGGAGGCTCCTGAGCTGCTCTGCACTGGGAGGTAGGCTGGTTCCACTATCATTCCAGCCCCAGTTTCTGTCTTTTCTAGAGCATCAAGCCTCCTCTCCCTTCCTGGTTCCCTGGAGAGCGTGTGGAGGCGTGTCACATCTGTGTAGACACTGCCTAGGCGCCTACGCACAGGCGCGGTCTAGACAACAGTTTGCCGGGAGCAGCTGCAGCACAGACAATGAGTGGGCTCAGCCTGACCCCACCCACCCCACTCAAGATTCAATTCCAGCAAATGGCATGGGAATTGCTTCAAAATGTAGGCACACAGGAGGACCGGAGTAGATGGGCAGGGAGAGGGAAAGAGGCTGGCAGGAGAAGTGCGAGCAAGGCTGCTTCCCTTCCTGACTGTTCTCTCACAGCACCCAGAGCTGGAGCAAGCAAAGGGAGTGGTGTAAAGAGCTAGGCCTGGAGAACTGGAAGCTGCAGTAGTTTCAAAGTCAAGCCCTGCTGATGCACAGGGAGGCTGTGCCCCACCCTCAAATCATCTAGGTAAGTTTCCCTCCAGACACACACCTGCAAACAGTACAAAAATGCTCTGAGGGGAGGTCGCTTTGAGGGCTGCAGGTTTCACACTAAGACCTGAAGTGTTCCATCTCTAGCTATCCTGGTCTCAGAACTTGGAGCTCAGGTCCTTCCAAGACACTGGTACTCCCTGGAATAGAAGGCTGTAACTAATCCTGGCTGAGGCAGTCATCTGCCTGGTCAACTTCACAGAACTCTCAGTTCAGGTTTAAAAGTCTCGGAGCCGCCGGGCACGGTGGCTCGTGCCTGTAAGCTTCAGCCTATGAAGCAGCCGGGGCTAGGGATCGCGGTTTGAGTCCCGCCTGGGGCCTGTAGCGAGACCTAGTTCCAAAAAAACAGCTGGGCGTGGTGGCGTGTGCCTGTCATCCCAGCTACCTGGGAAGCAGAGGCTGGGGCTTGCTTGAGTCTGTGGTACCCCGGGCAACGAGAGCCTGCGGTTCCACGGGCAAAAATAGCGAGATCTAGTCTCAAAAAAAATAATAAATAAATAAAAGTCTCTGGAGCTTTGAATCTGTCAATTATTCCATATGCTATCTTCCCAAGTCAGCTCCAGTGACCTTAGAACCTGGACTCAACAGGAAGTTGTGAGGCAGCAATGGGGGTGAGGAGTGAGGCTAGGAAGCAGGGAGCGAAAGAGAACTCAGCCTGGCACCCCTAGCCTCTGCAGACTGTGCTCCTCAACCCTGAAAGCAGGGGTTCTGGCCCAGCCTGGGGAATGAGGTGCATCCCACAGTACCAAAGGTCTCAGCTCTGAGACAGTCATGAGGGCATGCCTCTGAGACAGTCATGAGGGCATGGCTGAAGGGGTTCCCTGGCTCTACCTTGTCAATTTGGGGTAAAGGTCTTCATCTCATCTCTCTGCTGCTGGGTAATGTGATCCCAGCTGTCCCAGAAGGTGAGAAAGGCTAGGTCATAATCACCACATAGGGTTCCAAGGCCCACGATGCCAAATCCAGGGGTGCAGTATGACAGGGCACAGTAGAGTTAAGTGGGGTAGAGCCAGGCAGAGTACCCAGTAGCAGGAAAAATTCAACATGCTGGTCAAATCACCAATTTCCAAAAGGAGGTAGGTTGCAAAGAGGGATGTTCCAGGGCAGGACTGTCCTTCCTCAGTCCCACCTACTATGAAGCAGGTAGAGGCTGCTCAGGCAAGGCCCATCATGCACATCCAGAAGCATCCCCACTGGTGCCCGGACACGTAGCCCATGCAGAGGACACACCCTGCACAGGGCCACACTGAGCCCACATGAGCACATCCCCACAAACATGAGGGGGTAGTAAAGGGTTCTGTACTCAAACATGTCCTAGGTAACCTCTGGGTTCCTGGAGAGAGGTGGACCTATAAGCCAAACCAGTGAAGGTAGAGTGCAAGGGGAGGCCCTGCAAGGAGCAAACCGTACACCCTGGCCCAGCGTAGTGCTTGCTAAAAGCACCAGCTGGTAGCTGGGCAGACAGCAGTGTCCGATGCCCACCAGGGGGCCATGGGCTGAGTCTACACTGCAGGGTCAGGCTGAGTCACCACTGTCAATGTTCCAGGTGTCTTTTCAACAGTCCCTTTCTCTACTCCCACGTTTCCTGCTCTGTCAAAACAAAGCAAGTAAACAAAAAGTACTGAGCTGGCCTGGCCTTTGCCTCCTGGCAGTGGCTACAGAAGGCAGGAACCCTGCACCTCCATCCAGTTTACCTGGCACCTGGAAGCAAATACAGAGCTTGCACCCATCCCTGGCTGATTCCTTTCTGCCGTGTGTGGTTCAGGGTCTCTGTGTCTAGACCTGCCCCAGCCCCCAGAGAGAAGGCAGAGAAGAGTCTCTGCTCACAGGACACCATGACAGCAGAAGAATGTGGTCTTTCCCATGTCATAACAGAGAGGTACCTGCAGTTGGGGGTGGGGGGTGGGAGGATGGACTGGGGTCCCAGCTGCCTATATTTGGCCCAGTCACCCTAATACTAATGGGATCACCATCCTGACCTACATAACCACGTAGGCTGGGGACCTATGAGTCAGGGCAAGGGCTCTGGAATAAGCCAAACCTGGGTTCTGGGTTCAAAGCCCAGCACCATTACTTAAAAAGAGACAAGATCTTGGGTGTGTTCCGTGTTCTGAGCAACAGAACCCAGAGCACACCATCCATCTCAGGAGCTGGTCCCAAAACTAAGAGGGAAAACCCAAATCAAAGGTTTAGAAGGTTACACGTAGCTGGATGAGTGACTAGTGGACCTAGAAAATGGCCTCATATAAGAAAATCTTTCTGCTCTTTTCCTGCTATTTTGAGAAACACAGTCCAAACAACGCAAGCATGAACAAATTCCTGCCATAGTCCCAGCAGGTCCACCGAGTGCACAATGTAAACTACTGTGTGGAACACCTGCCTTATACATTCATATTTTGTTCATTTTGGATGCAACATATCATGTAAGTAGAGAGAAACAATGAAATAAATCATCTGGACAGTCTTGTAGACTTTGCAAAGCCACAACAGTAAGTACTTGGTATCAATGGACTTAACTGGATGACGTATTTTCTTTTGGTTTATTGTTTCTCTAGCTTATGAATTAGCCTGCATACACATGCACATATAGTATATGTGTGTATGTTATATGTATACTTGCAAATGTGTACCCTTTGTCGAAATTACTACTTTGCCATTAAAGTCGAATTATTTATTCAAATGAAAGTTTAGCAGGGTGCTAACTGGAATACTGTAAGCATTAAATAATTGGTATGAGTATTAGCCTAAACACTGATCATTCACTGCTGTGAATGATCTTGTCCAAGGAGAAAGGGACAGCAAAGCACTGAATTAAGGGGTGGGAGTAGAAGGAAGAGGGTAACCAGACACAAAGCTTGAGAGATCTTCAGCCTATCTGCCAGCTGGCCTGACCTACAGGCTGAAGGTTGCCGGCCAGTCTAAGTGCCAATCTCATCTTAGTGTGAGGACAGGAGGCCTTGGGGTTAGCTGAGCTACTGAGGCAGTGCAGGGCAATTGGGCAGTGCCAAGGCACATTTTGCAGTAGAGGGCTCAGGACAGTGGGTGAACACCTGCTTTCTGGGCAGAGGCACACAGTATCTCATCCTCATATTTTGTTTAATGTGTCTGAGGGGGAGCAGAAGCTGGAGCACCAGCTGGCAATGATCAGTGATCAATAAGGGTGGAGAAGGGGACTATCCATGATGATGAGACCACCTAAATGGGTCCTTCATCACAGTGCAGTTGGGGATGAGTGTTGAAGGGCAGAGAGGACTCTGAAGCTAATTAGACTGGTGCCTCCAGTCTGAGATCTCTGGGATCAGGACTGAGGCAAGCATATGCATTGGGCTGTAAAATTTATTGTCAAAGGACCTAACTTCTGGCCATTGTCAAAGTGAAGTACACAGATGAAAGATCCAAGATCTTTCACCATATGTAAGTATACCTCAATTAAAAAACAAAAGCAAGTCACAACTTAAACTAAATGGTCAGGCCGGGCACGGTGGCTCGTGCCTGTAAGCTTCAGCCTATGAAGTGGCCGGGGCTAGGGATCGCAGTTCAAGTCCTGCCTGGGACCCGTAGCGAGACCTAGTTCCAAAAAAATAGCTGGGCGTGGTGGCGCGCGCCTGTAACCCCAGCTGCCTGGGAAGCTGAGGCTGGGGACTGCTTGAGTCTGTGGTACCTCAGGCAACGAGAGCCTGCGGTTCCACGGGCAAAAATAGCGAGACCTAGTCTCAAAAATAAATAAATAAATAAAAAATAAACCAAATGGTCAAATCAGTATCACCTGTAAAGAACAAACTAACATAGTCTCCTGATGTAATATAATGAGAAGGACACATGGTTTATTACTATCTTTTTTGTCAGAGTGCACAGCCTGACTCCGATGAGAAGACAAACGTACTTTGAGGGGCAGTCAACAAAAACAGGCCGTATACTTCAGAACAGCAATGGCAAATAGCTGACTGTTGAAGAATTAAAGATTAAACACATGTGACAAGTCAATGTGACAGGCGATCCGGGAAGAGAGACCTCTTTTCTCACCTGCCCAGAGATCTGAGCAAGCGGTATCTGTTAGAAAGAACATGATGGGGTGACTGGCAAGATGTGCATCTGGGTTGCATGCCAGGAAAGAGTGGGACAGCCATGTTCAACTTCCTGCCCTCGAAAAATGCACTGTGGTTATATAGGAGAATGTCCTGCTCTTAAGTGATAGAGGGTGAAGTGTGTGGGGGTGAAGGGTCATCTTGTCTTGCAACTTAGTCTCAGGTCCCTAGAGGCAGAGGTAGCAAGTGAAACCTGATGGAATTGTTCCCAAGGCCCTGGAGGAATCTGCTGTTCAGTTTCGAAGGCACACAGCCCACAGTGGCAGAACTTGGAATCTCACACTGGTATAAACAGTTCAGTCTTGAATACCTCCCTCTCCTCAACTGAAGCAGCCAGGGGAAAAAGGTCTTTGTGCAATCTACAGGTCCGCCACCTGGTGGCGTCTCTCCGCAGCACATCTTGACAGGGTTTCTCTGCACAGGTGCAAGATGGTGGGCAGTGCTCTGGCTCAGGAAGGATGCAGAAGCTCCCCTCAGTTACCTGCATAACCGGGAAGGACAAACACTCTAGCAGGCTGCCCTGTCTCCTCTGATCGGGCACCTGGGCACGCAGTGTCGGTCTCCGCTATGGGATGGACATGGGGGGTCCTCCAGTGCTCCCATCATAAACTCTGCACCGACCCAGATCACCTCTGTAGCCTCACTACCCTTACATGCCCCTGAAATCCAGTATCACCAAATGACTCACAATTTTCTAAGCGTGCCATGATTACCCTTGCCCTGCCCACTTTCTCTGCAGGGTTCATTTTTCTCCCACAGTCCTAACTGAAGTGTTTGTTATCTTCTGCACAAGTCTTCTCTTTCTCCAACTCTCAGAGCACCTGAGTACATCTCCATTCCTTCCCATTGATTTCTTTGTCCCCAACCAGTGGGCTCTCATGTAGGGGTAGCCCTTCCCTGCTTCCCTGCACCCTAACCCAAAGCCTGGCAAAATGCTGAGTGAGAAAACAGAGTGCAGAATTATTATTCACCCAGAAGGCACTAAAGCCCATACTGGAGGACCCCAATTAGAGGCCAGGGTTTGGAGGTGGACCCTGAAACAGGAGGGCCACAGTCAGAGGTAATCCAGTAGCACAGGTGCTGGGAATAGCTCAGCCAGGAGAAGACCTAGGTCAGAAATGTAGGCCTGGGGCAGGGCAGGTTCTAACTGGCAAGTCGCCAGGGGTTGTCCTTTCCCACTTTGCTGCTGAAGAGCAACCCCCCCACAGAGGAATGAAACCCATTCACAAACTGCTTGCAGGCCTGCAGCCCATGTCAACCACCTCAGACAGAACAGCCCCCCCCCTTTTTTTTTTTTTTGCTGCATCCGGCAAAGGCAAAAAGATCTGCTTTCTTACAGTCATATGTGGGCGCATGTAAGTGACAGCCTGCTCTGCCCCCTCATACCAGTGACAGAGTCTCTGGGCCACTCTAAGTTTGTCATGTTGAAAGTTGGCAATCAGGGAACAAAGACGCCAGGGCCTGCAAGAAGCAGGCTTATTAGTACCAGTACTGATTCAGCAGATTCATATCCAAAGGCTGAGTCCCCCTAACAGGGAGTTAAGGGTTTAAATACACTTTACATGCTCTGGTGGTCCAGGTGGGCTGTCATTGGTGGTAGTACAGGGCCTGACGTGGCAGAGACAGAATGAGGAAGGTTTAAAGAGAAACTGGGCTGCATACCAGTAAACTGAGTCAGTAAGTCATGAGTTGTTTATCTAGACCCCTAGGCTCTATTTCTTAGGTCACTGTGCTTCAGCATATTTTAGGTTATCAGCTTTCACCGGGTCATCATACTTCAGTGTGGAGGTCCTTCTGCTAGTCAGAAAAATTAATGCCACTTTTGCTTCCCTCAGAAAAGTCCTCGTTCAGCCCTGTACTTTGCTGATCATCCCTGGAATGAAATAATGAGACTTGAGGCAAGAATGTGAAATCTGAATATGCCCTTCAACTAAGATGATCCATGGATTCCCGTTTTCAAGACTATACCCCCTTCTCACTAAAGGGCTGCCAGTTCTCCTTGTGAACTCCCTGGGCCCTTCTCTAAATGGTGAAGTACAGCCTGGGAATCTACTTGTGGGGCCCAGGCCCTCACACTGTCACAACTGACTTTTGCACAGTACTTTACAGCTTACAAGGCACCTTCAAATACATGATTATAACTGATAGCCCCCACCCCCAAACACATTTTCTAGAAAAAGGAACCGAGGCTCAGAGACAGTGTGACCTGCCAAAAGTGATCTGGCTATTGGTGCTGAAACAGTTGGGATGTGAACACAGGTTGTCCAGCTCTGAAGTCTGTGTTCTTTCTACTTGACCACACTGCTTCCTCAGCTGTCCCCTCGCTACCTCACATCCACTGTGGCTCCATGGATGCCAACCTCGGATTGCCAACCTTCTTGATTTTCTTGTAATAAGCCACTCTCCTGTGAGCTGCGAGCCAGAAAACTGCAGCAGGGCAGGGAGAGAGGGACGGGCTTGTCCCTGGAGAAGGTGGCATCTCAGGGACCTGAGCAGGCTGACTCTGGAAAAATGGGCTGGGTCCAAGGCTGGATGACAGAGGCATCCTTCTACCAGCCAGTGAGGCAGTGTCTCCAGCCCTCCTCAACTCAAGTACTCTGGGAGTCACCCTAATTGTATCTCACTGCTCACATGCAGGTGCTTCTACCAGGGCAACTTCCCTCTAGAGCTACTCTCCATCCACAAAGCCAGTCCATGGGACCAAGAGGAACCCTGGAGAAGCCAGTGCTCAGTGGCACAGGCCAGTTATCCAAAGGCCAGCTGGGAGAGCAGGATGGACCTGGAGGTCATGTAGACCCAGGTTCACATTTCAGTTTTCTATGACTACGGAACTGAAGAGTTCAGAGTAGGGAGAGGTAAGAACAAAGAGGGAAGGAAGCACAAAGGACGATGGTGGTACACTGTGGGTGGCTTGGTGCCCTACAGTGGCAATACCTCATGGGGAGGAGCCTAGTGTTAAAATTAGGATTGATTAGATTCAATTAAAAGGGTGCACTGAAAAAGAAAAGAACCTAACCAGCTCTGTCAGCTCTTGCTCTGTGACTCTAAACTGGTCACCCACTCCTTGTGAGTCATTTACCCTCATGGGCCTAGTTTGCCTCAACCCTGATAACTGAGGAATCAGATGCAACCTGTGGCTGCTGGTATCCTGAGTTCCCTGCTGGGTGAGAGCTGAGAGTGTTCTGCTCCATGCTGAGGTAACCTCTCTGGGAGCAACCTCTCCAGGTGCATACTTTCTAATGATCATTTGACAGGTACCAGGAACCATGTTTAGTATGTCCTAGATTTTTTAAAAAACTGTCATGGTTTTATGAAGTAAAGACTTCCCCACTTTACTGCTGACAAACCAAAGCCTAGAGACCCTGGGTCACCACCTTACTGCACGAGAGGAGGTTCCCTGAGGCCTGTTCTCTTCCAGTCCTGTAACTGGCTGAAAGAGGCTGTTTGAGGGTTTTTCCTTTGAGTTTGAATGACAGCCACCCCTGAAGGGGTTATGGGAGCCTGACAGGTATAAGCAACCTCCCCAGTACCCACTGGAAGCCTTTTGCTCAGGATGGATGCTGGGGGGGGGGGGAATGGGAAGGTGGAATAGCAACCACTCGCCTTCAGCTAGGACCCCCTAATGACAAAGATTGACGCATGTGCTGTCATCTTCACTGTTCCAAAACAGAGTGATGATTTTATTCATTTTTAAAATGCGGGATACGTATAGCTCCAATTTGTCAAGAATACATAATATCACATCATTCTTTAAATGACTGCCTCAGGGATAAGCAGTGAACTGGCTGCTTCTCATGCAGCTCTTATACAGGGTGAACTCCCCCCCACCCCCCCAAGCCCGCTCTGCTCTCAGGCATGTGGGAGAGTACCTGCAGCAGCCAGAGAGGAAGTGACTCAGCCCTGTGGGAAGTGGGAGGGGCAGTCAGAAGAGGGCTCTGTGCCCAGCCTGCTCCCCCTCGTACATCCGCACCAGGCCAGCCTCTGTTGCTGTCTTTCCTCATCAGGACAACGCTGAGCTGAGCACAGCAGTCTGGGGGCCAGAAGGGGCCTGAAGATCTGCTGCTCCTGGGGAGCCCAGGATCTACAGCTGGGGCTGTGGGTCTGGCTCTAGTCCCTTCCGGGAGGCAAGAGTCACATTCAAGGAGATTATGTAATTGGTGTGGCCCTCTTCACCCCACTGTTCTGAGAAAGTCCCCATTGGGCTCCTCTGTGACCTCCATGAAGGTCAGAGGCGGGGGTGGGGTGG
>PVHY01022968.1:0-21668 GCA_004024945.1 Uropsilus gracilis | reverse complement strand
TCTGCTCCCTCCCTCCCTCTGCTCCCTCCCTCCCTCTGCTCCCTCCCTCCCTCTGTTCCCTCTGTTTTCTGGAAATCTGTGTTTTCTTTTGGGTGTTTTATGGTTTCAGGTCTTATGTTCTTTCGTTTTTTTGAGTTTTTTGTGTATTATGTCAAATTGCTGTCCAGTTTCATTCTTTTGCATATAACTGCTCAGTTTCCTGACACATTTATTGAAGAGGTCTTTTCTCCATCATCCGTCCTTTTCCCATCATGTCTGCTTTCTTGTAAATTAATTGACCGTGTGTGTATGTGTACGTTTGTTTGTGGGCTGTCTCTTCTGTTCCATTGATCTATGTGATTTTTTTTTTGGCCAATATCAGTTTTGATTACTGTATTTTTGTAATACAGTTTGAAATAAAGCAGACTGAGGCTTCCAACTTTGTTCTTCTCAAGAGTGCTTTGACTTTTTGGGTCTTTCAATTAGGTCCACGTTATATTCTTACCTGAAGAAAAAATGGGCTAGGTTTAGAAGAACAGATATGAGATTTTTAAATCTGTTATCAGTATCAGTATTTGATTTAATTAATTGAATATTTGAATTATTAAAATACGGATCCCAGATTAAAAGGGACTGAAGTTAAGACAACTAGATTTAATGTGTTCTCCTAGATAGCATCCTTTATAGTAAGAAAATAATTGTTATAAAGGATACAATTAAATTGAAATAGAAGGTAAAGTACTGTATCCAATGTTAAATTTCTTGAATTTGAAAACTAGTATTATATAGGAGATTATTATTTTTGTTTTTAGGACATATATACTGAAGTAATAAGGGACAAGAAGACATATTCAAATGGTTCAGATAAAAGGGTTTGTGTTCATGCATATGTGTACACACATGTGTATATAAATCTAGAGAGGATAATGGTGGAACTACTGTCTTATCCAAATTCTTTCTTTGTAATAGAATATCTTAATAAATGAATAATTTCAAAAATACTTATTTCTGTATACCAGTAACTATACTAAGCATATATGCATTGTCATATGCATTGTCTTTTAATCTTCACAACTTTTGATGTAGCTATTTTTATTTTGCAATTAAAGAAAACTCAGAGGTAGCATACCTTGCCCTCAAGGTCACAGAGTTAAGTTCATGGTAGACTTAGGAGTCTTGGCATCCTTTGCCTCCAGAATCCTTTCTCTGCATCAGATTTTTTTTCCTTTTGAATTGAGGTCATTAGTTTCACACTCTGTCTCACATAAGTGAAAACCTTTTTAGCAATACTGAATTTCCATTTTAAAAAGTTCTTTGTAGAGAAGTTTCCCAGTTATAAATATATAAATACAAATTAATAATAAAACTTTCTCACTGCTTCCTGAGAGGGCTATACATTGTTAAAAGTTGTAACATTTTTTAGACACATACAGACATGGTTCAGAATTAATATAAAGAATATTTATAGGTATTTTTGACTATCTTTTAAATTACAAAACATTAAAACTTCTGAAAGTTGATAACCATGTGTTGAATTATTCATAAATAAAAGAGTAAAGTGTCTGTAGTTGACAAAAATAATTCCTTTCATCTCCCTATAAAAATCAAGGTTGCAGAAATAGGGACTAGTGCAGGGATGTTGGCAGAGATGGGTATTGTGAATTTTTTAATTGATCAAAAAATTTATAGATACTGTTATATTTGAATATAATGGACTATTAAACTGCCTTCTGAAAGCCTGTACCAATACAAGAAAGATTAATACAGTAATTGAAGAAAAAATTTGTGGAACATTGGATATAGTAATACCTCCCACTTTTTTTAGTTATGTGAATATTAGTATACATATAAAGTGTTTGGATAGAATTAAAAAATAATTAACAGTAGTTGTACTTATGTGTGGATAAAATAATGGGCACCAAAGAGTGAGAAAGGGAACTACACTAATTTGAGAACAAAAAATAGATTTGAGATATAATTAATCATTAATAATAAATTAATCATTTAACTCAATGTATACATCTCAGTGACTTGGAATACATTTCATGCAACCATCAACGCAGAACTTATTATGAAAAAACATTAGGTTTTTTGTTTGTTTGTTTTTTTCTGTGAAGAAACCAGATGGAGCAGATGCAGCCGCTGACTTCAAACAGCATGGAAAACCTGGAAATAAGAGGTTCAGAACAGAATCTCTTCTCCCTCACCTACCTCCTGGTTACAAAATCACTTGAAAATATGTATGCTAGTGAAACTGCTGAATAATATTATTTTGATCTTTACCTGCATTTTTCAGTTTTGTGAGGAACCTTATCAAAAGCAGTGGCCAATAATGTTACAACAAGGCAGATCCTTACTCTCATGTATTGAGAGTCTCAACAATCTGATCAGTAAGTCTGATTTAGAAACAGTCGTCTTGACACTTGGCGAAATTGTTGTTTGCTTTGTTCAATGTATTAATAAGAGAAATTCTCATACTGCTGTGGCAGGAGAGGATGGCAGAATGATTGCTGGCCAGGTTTCAGATATTACCTTGCTGCAGCACCAAAAGTGAACCAAGGAAAAGCAAGTATGAAACGATCTGCAATAGAGATTCATGGCTTCACTTTTGACTGACTTTAATCAGGATTATAGTGATAGGATATGCAGTTAGCCAGCATGTGTTCATTCTCCTATTGCTTGGGCTGTAATGTCTTCAAAATGCCAAGGTGTATCAGGAAAAATATCATGAAGGTGCAGAAGTGACTTCAATTCAAAGTGTGGACAGTGAGGGTCTTCCAAATCTGAAAAGTTGAAAGGAGATGACCTTCAGACTATTAAGAAGTGCTGACCCAGATGAAACAAAAAGTAGATTAAAATCTTTTCAGGAGATAAAGAGCTGGAGTTAGTCAAGAATGAGAAAGAAGTTGAGGAAGGAGAGACAATGCCAATGGCAAGGTTGACACTTCAGTAGATAGTGGATTTAGAAATCATGTCCCATTATTCTTTACCTAGGCACTTGTCTAAGATCAAAATTTTCACCAGATCCTTACTCCTAGTATCTTCAACATATTCTCACTGTTCTCCCTATCCTTGTCTTTTCAGTGTCCATTAATTCGTATTGCCCTGTGCCTTGTCTCATTTTAGTTCGAGGCTCCTAGTGTTTATATACATCTCACCCTATAACTTTTTAGTTTAATTTTTAATATCTCTTTATGATCTAACAATAGAAAGGATGTATGGTTTTTATCAACTGTCTCCAAAATAATCTCTTGTTATACAGGGAATACAGTTCTTTGCATTCATACATGAGTTCATTAGTTTCTTCCCTAACTAAAAAGGGACTCTCATTAATTGAGTAGCCCCTGACAGCAGCTTTGAATTAGAGGTATAGAGGTTATACTCCACAGGAAAGTGTTATGTGGGTCTGGTTAACACAAATGTGACAATGTATTTTTGTGAATGAGGGTTGGCATCTTCTAGAAAAATGGTTCAATAGTCTAAAGGTTTGTTTTCTGAAGTTCATCCTATGGGCTATTTTTGTAAATAGCCTGATGTTTGAGGCCATTTTTATTTCTCAAGTTCTATTAACCCAGAAATTTGGATGGGAAAGAAAAGAAACTGGTTGTAATGAGAATTAGTTTGATTTTGTGTCATTGCAGGTGAGTCATTTCACTTAAGATAGCCTCTGATGCCTATGATAACTTTTTCTTAAACTTCATTAAAAAAATTTAGTGTGTAAGTAATACTGGTGTTTTGTTGTTTTTTGTTTTGTTTTTTTGGAGACTAGGTCTTGCTTTGTTTTCTGGGGTACCATGGACTCAAGCAATCCTCAGTCTCCCAGGTAGCTGGGTTTACAAGCACGCGCCACCACACCCACCCAGCTATTTCTTGAGATTAGGGCTCGCTATGTTGCCCTAGGCAGGTCTCGAACCCATGGACTCAAGCAATTCCTAGTCTCGGCCTCCCTTCCTAGGCTGGGATTAAAGGCATGTGCTCCGGTACTGGCCTAATATTGATGTTTTGATAGGTAAACTTTGCCATTCTATAAGTTGGTTCTACAGTAACTAAAGGTTTATAAGATAGAGAAACTACCATGATGTTAAACTGTTACATGAAAATTCCAAACATATTAAAGTAGAGAAAATAGTTTAATAAATCCCCAGTTCTTATCTCATTGGTCTTCAGAGTTATCCACTCATGCCCCATTTTCATATATAGTATTCATTCTACCTACTCCCTGGCATCACTTCTGTTAATATATCAGTTAAACTTAAAAGACCTGTAGCCATACACACAAAAACCCCATAACATCAGTTTTACAGGAAATAATCTTTTAATGTCATATATTTAGCGCATGGTTAGATTTCCCTAAATGTTTCAATTTATATCTAAATAAGGCTCCTGCTAGAGTTGATTCAAATGTTACTTTTTTTTTAATCTATAGGTTTTCCTTCATCTCTTTTTTTTCTTGCAGTTTAAAGAATTGTAGTTTTCTACAGTTTTCTGTAGTTTTCATATATATGGCATATTAGGAGGAATACTTCATCATTTTAACTCAATTCAGTTTTAGGAAAAAGTGGGTTAAATGCTCTTTACCCCGTTCATCGGTTTTCAAAAATAAAAGGTTGATTATTTAGCATCTTCCAGTGGTGACCAGGAAAGGATATGAACTCAATTTAAACACCAAAACTTGGTTCACTGCACTTACTATTCTCTTCAGATCATTCCATTTCTGGGTGGCAAGTCTCTTTAAGTTGTCTTAGGAGTTCTTTGACATAACATTGTAATCTGTGATAGTTTTCATTTTTTTTTTTTACAATTTAAAAATGTGTTCTAGAATCAACTTATTACAGTTTCTCTGTAAGACTTGGAACTGGCTCTTTTTCACTCGAAGTCCAATGCGCTATCCATTGTGCCACAGAACCACCTGGAGCTGGCTCTTTTTGAAGTGAGAATTAGTCTTTAGAGATCATTGTCTAGGTGCTTATAATACTCTTTGCTTTCAGTACTAATTTTTTTGCAGTAAGGTTATTTTTAGTATTTCATGAAGAATTTCATTATATTCACTCTTCATCTGTCTTCTTACTGATTTATAATTAACATAATATAAAGCCCACTCCTTAAGTCTATGCAGTTATGGGTGTGGATGTGTGCGTGCATGCACATATATTCACATATGTGTATATACATATATAGTATTGTATGAAATACTAGTGACATCAAATTCCAAAACTTTTCCTTTACTCCCTCATTTACCCTTTCTCCCCTACTCCTTGCTTTGTCATCTGACAGCCATTAACCTCCTTTCTCTGGATTTACCTGTTATGGACATTGCATATAAATATAAATGGTTCTGTAAAGTATGTAGTCTTTTTTCTCTGGCTTCTTCAACTTAGTACTTTCAAGGTTCATCCATGTTGTGTCATGTATCAGTATTTCATTGTTTCTTGTTGCTGAATAATATTCCACTATGTGTATTGTGTGGATACACTGTACTTTGCTTATTTGCTCATTAGTTGTTGGACATTGGTTTCTTTCTTTTTTTTTTTTTTTTTCATTTATAAATAATACTTTGGGTATATACCTGTGCAAGTTTTTGTGTGGACATATATATTCAGTTTTCTTGTGTGTACCTGGGAGTGGAATTGGTGGCTTATATGGTGATTCTATATAAGGAATTGCTTAACTGTTTCATAGAGTAGCTCATTCAGCAGTGTATGAGGATTGGAAGTTCTCCATCCCACCTGTTTTTTGACATTAGTATTTTTATCACTGGAATTATATTTTGAATTACCCATTTTATAAAACATCAAATTCACTTCTATTTAAATTAAGATGATAGCTTGGCTGTATATGCAGTTCTATTTATTGACACTTCAATTCTAAGACAAAAACCTTTACAGAACATTAAAACAGGTTTAAAAAAAAAAAATTCATCCAAAAGGTGTTTCCTAGTGATTCTTAAAAAATGTCTTCTGCTGAGTTCATACCTCAGGAGTGAGGCTGGGCATGGTGGCACATGCCTGTAGGTGGTAGCCTAGGAAGCCACGGCCAGGGTCAGGGATCGTGGTTTGAGTCCCGCTGGGGGCATGTAGCGAGACCTAGTCCCCAAAAAATACCTGGGCGTGGTGGTGCGTACCTGTAATCTCAGCTACCTGGAAAGCTGAGACTGGGGACTGCTTGAGTCTGTGGTACCCCAGGCAACGTGAGTCTGTGGTTCCACGGGCAAAAAATAGCAAGGCTAGTCTAAAAACAAACAAAAAAATACCTCAGGAGTGATTTCTTATCTTTTCTCCTTTCTAGTTAATTCAAAGAGGTGGTCTCTTTATATATAATATTTACCCCATCAAAAATAGCACTTTGTATTCCCTACCCCAAACCCTGCTTTATATTCTTTGTAGCACAACTACCTGACTCTAGGTATCTGCCTGTTTCTAGCAGGGACACAGGCAGTACAATTAAGCTCCATGACTTTTTGTTAGTTATTACTTCCAAATATAGAAACAGATGCTTGGAATACAATAGACAGTCAATAGTTATTTATTCAAGTGAATAAGATCACTTTATGATACTTTGTGTTCTTGGGCTAAGCCTTATTGCACATAGGTATTTTTTGGTTTTAAGAATAAAAAGAATGATAACTCTGACTTGGTTTCTTAGTGCATCACTTTTTTCTAACGCGTCTTTCCAGTTTATAAACTAAGGAGTAATAAACTGTTTTTGGTCTTAGTCACATCATTTGTACTTGTTCGTAACTTAACTACTTTCAGTGACATTGACAAGCTGATGTCTTTCACATGTATGTTAGAATTTCTAGCTCTCATCTTCTCCATCTCTAGGCTAGTTTATTTAACCTGTACTTGGTGTCGTCAGTTGTACATGTAATAGGCATTGCAATGTGTATTTAAAGCAGAACCTGTGATTCCTTGTTCCCCCTTTTGTACTAATTTGAGTGACATCCTCTATTGCTTCTCAAGGTTAAGAAGGCCTTCCCTCATAATTGTGAGAAATTCTTTTGGTTGCTGAGACCAAAATGTTTGACTTTTTAAAAAAAATTCACATCTCAAGTTAGGGTCATAATTTCCAAATGTAGCCTGGATTTGTCCCATTATTTCAAGCACTACTACACTATGGTTCTCCTGCCTGGATACTGCCTTCATTGATTTCTCCTGTGCTCCTTACCAGCATATACCTGTTCCCAAACTGTCTAGTTTATTTCCACCCTCCAAGCAGAGCCATCCTTTAAACTAGGTGGTACCATGCCTTGAAAGTAACCTCATGTTTTGGGCCTTGGTACTTTTTTGATAATCCTTTATTTCCTCACTTACATTGCTCTTTAAGAATTTACTTTGAGTATTAAACTCAGACACCATAAAATACCCTGTGTGATTGCAGTTTAGCAAACCAGAAATACTGGTTTTGAGTGAAATTAATTTATTTTTTAAAAGCAACTTACTAATACATGATAGTGGTCTTACTCTAACCTATCTTTGACATTCTAGTTCGTTATCCCCCTTTTCTTGTGTTAAAAACCAGGTAAAAGTATTAGTACAGTTTATAGGAAAGGGAAATATATTTTGAATTTACAGATAACCACAAAAATTTTTAATTATTACAAGAATACTTTTGCATTTACAGACTGGTTTTATTATTCCTTTATTGTTTTGATCTTGGTTTTAATATTTTTCCTTAAATCAGGACTGTATAGAAATTACACACAATTGTATAATTGTATTTTCAGTATGTATTAATTTTTTGCCCAAATAAGATTCTTTTTTTTTTTTTGGGGGGGGGACAGGTGGAGACTAGGTCTCGCTATGTTGCCCGGGGTAGTCTTGAACCCATAGACTCAAGTGATTCCTAGCCTCAGCCTCCCAAGTAGCTGGGATTATAGGCATTTGCCACCGCACCCAGCTCCAAATAAGATTTTCACAGAGAAAAGCATTACGGTGTTTGTGTTTGAGCAGTGAAAATTATCTGGGTGATAATTCATCTTCTTGACTGACTGTGGTCTGTCTTTAGGTCCATGTGTTGTAAAGTTCCTTTAGTTAAGGTATAAAAAAAGGGGGGGGGGAATTAATGTTAGTTTTGTTCTTTAAAAAGAAAATGTTCTTTTTAATGATCCAGACATAAAAAGAAAAGGACCTTGCCAGACACTGACGAAAGGACGGGGTTCTCTCCTCCTAATCTGGGCCTCCTGTCATGGTAAGTACAAGGAAATAACAAAATAATTTTATTTGGAACTCTGTACTGATGAGTGAATACTACATGTAAGTCCATAGTTACCCATTTTTGTTTTTGCAAAAAAAAATCATTTAGCTTTTTCAGAACTGTCTTGTTTCCTTTTTAAAATTTCTTGCTAGTAATAATTGTATTTTAGTGTGTGAAACAGTTTCTGTTGATGTTAATCCTGTGAGATAGATATTGTCTCTTTTCAGTGAAGTATGTAATAAGCAGATTCAAGAGAGAGAGAGAGGCTGAGAACCAAGAGAGAGGTATAATGCAGTCTCATACATTCTTTGTCAATGTATCTTTCTAGATAGAAACAATTTCCTATTTTCCCTATTCTATCTCTTTTAAGACAATATTTGTATCTTAAAGAAGGTGAAGCATTCCCCTTGCCTACATCTTTGCTGAAACGAACATACAAAAGACATTTCAGTGACTTGTAGACCATTTAGGTTCCAGGTCAGGCAGAGAAAATGGAGCTTTGGGCCAATGACATTAGCACCAATTCTGAGAATATATAAAAAGTGCTTCAAGGTTTAAAAAAAAGAAACAATCCTCTGTAATATTGTCCTGCTTCTAGGTTCTGATGTTTCCGGGCCCCCAGCTGTTTTCATGCTGGTGCACAAAGAAGGAATTGAAAAGACCATGTTAATTTCAAGCCTCATTAGGGACATGGGTGGAAAATGCTTTACAAAATTAAAAGCAAAGTTAAAACAAAGCAGAAAAACTTACTGCACAGAAATATCACATTAAAAGAAAAGAAAGGTAACTGCTCTTAAAGGTCAGTTTGTGGGCATTACAACTTTTTGATGTATTCTATACCCAAACAGAGGAAATTTTTCTTTTCTTTTTTTTTGATTCTAGATCTCTATTTTTGCCTGTGGAACCGCAGGCTCACGTTGTCCGGGGTACCACAGACTCAAGCAGTCCCCAGCCTCAGCTTCCCAGGTAGCTGGGATTACAGGCACATGCCACCACACCCAGCTATATTTTTTTGGAACTAGGTCTCCCTACATGGACCCGAGCAGGCCTTGAACCAAGATCCCTGACCCTGGCTTCCTACGCTGCCGCTTACAGGCTTGTGCCACCATGCCTGTCCCAATTTTTATTTCTTTAGGCAATATGATATTGGTTTTCCCACAGAATTTTTAATAAGCTGAAAAAGCATTTCCTGAGCATTTATATCTTATATATGCCAGCACCAATAAATCGCAGATGATGGACTTATGAAAGCTGCTCTTTTCTTTCCTGATGCATTGTTCATCATTGTATACCATGTAACTATCAGTGTGACCCTCACCATGGTGTTGCTGGGGTGCCCTAATGATAGTCTCTTTGTGGCTTTGCAGATGCTTTGTGTTGCAGTAGTTGGGGAGCAGTATGACCATGTCTCCCCCCCATTCCTCAAAAGGTAGCATTATAGAAAGTTTTTACATGTATTCATAGTTCTACTAAAACCCATGGTTGTATTCTTTTGTAGTTCATGCGCATATATAATATCTGTAGTTGGAATTAAGACACTTTCCTATTGTTTATTTCAAAAATGAACTGAACATTTTTCAGTTGATTTCTTTTATGTTGAATTCCCAGTGTTCATTTTTTTTGTTATTTTGCAAGCTACTGAGCCATTGATTTAACTGATACTGAATTAATGATTTAAGCACTTAGCTTGTATATCCCTGGTATGGAGAATTCAGGATCTCTGAATTTTCTTTTTCTTTCTATTTTGAAAAAAGTGTGCTTCTAGTCAAGTGCTGTGGTGTATGCCTGTAATCCAAGTGCTGGGAAACAAGAGGCCAGGGATCTCTTGAGTTTGCGGGTTCAAAAACTATCATAGTCTTGAACATAGCAAGACCTGGTCTTGAAAAAGCAGCCAGGTGCGGTGGCAGGCACCTGTAATCCTAGCTATCTGGGAGGCTGAGGCTGGGGATCACTTGAGTTCATGGGATCGGGAATACTTTGGGCAACATAGCTAGACCTAGTCTCAAAAAAAGTATGCTTCTGCTCATCCTCTTATATTCTATACTTCTAGAGGTTCTAAAGTGAGATTGAAAACTTTTATTTGGGAAGTTAAGTGCAATGTTAAGTGAAACATTAGTAAAATGTTTTATTCTGTTTTCTTCTGGAAAATCTCTTGTACAGAGAGAAAGTATAATGAACCCTCATGTATTTGTCAGTCAGGTACAGTAATCATCAACTTGTGGTCATACTTTTTTTCCTTCTGATTCTCCACCCCCTTTTTGGATTAATTTGAAACAAATTCCAAGCATTGTATCAAAGGAGAATGTACTTTCTGGTGGTCTTTGATACCAGTCTTAAGAAGAATGACTACTGTTGACCATGGGAAAATTATTTCCACTTCTACAGTTTGCCAAGTGTTCTTAAACATTTCACTCCTACAAATAGACAGGGCTTTTTAAAACCCTGGAACACTGTATAAATTTATTTAGTAGTCATTTTGAATGGTCTGCTCTCCTGTGTTCTTTCAGCATTTATGTCTTGACACTGACTTCCCTTCTGAAGTATGGACTCAATGGCTGCATAGAATAGCTAGCATCAGAAACTTAGTCTAGACCTATAATGACTAGTGTGGTCCCACTGTCCTTAACACAGGTGGAAGAGACTTGAGTGCATGCCTTTTGTGATGTTTCTTAGCAATTCAAGGAAATTTACTATATGGTTACGGTCATACAGCCTAGGAGAGATTTGTTTCTAAGCCTCTTGTCTGGTCAGTACTTCTCAGTTTGTTTCTTCCCTTTATCTCCTTCCAATTCCTTTACCAACTATAATAATTTTGTCCTCCTTTTTCACCCTTGAAATTGAGAAATAGTAACAAATTAGATACTTAACTTATGTTAGACATGTAATGTTTTTCAGTCATTCTTCTAGAGGTCAATGAATAGTTTCTCCTAGTGTTAAGTGCTTGGGTATTAAGTGCATTTTTATATACAAGGGATGAAAGTCAGTTTTCTTTAAAGATAATGTGAGCTTAGAAAATCTTTTTAAAAGAACATCAATTTGATTTATGAATAAGTTTCATCATGCTCTTGTCTTGCTGCTGACCTAATGCTCAGTTCTTTTATATTGAAAACCATTGTATTTTCAGTAGCCACTTTGGTTATGTACACTGGTCTTGATGAGCACCTGAGTGACTATGCCAGCAAGAGTAAATTGATAAATGACTTCTCTCTTTTTTTTTCAATCTGCCACTTTGAGTTTTGTGCTGTTTTAAAGATCAGTAAAAACTAGATCATGGACCCACTTGAAAAATGGCTCTTTAAAATCATATCAAGAAAATAAGAAGCCTTGTACTTTTTTTTTAAGCCTTGTACTTTTATGTGAAATAAAGTTAATGTGTGCTGAGAAGGCATGCTCACAGTGTATTTTCATTTCTTATTCTGTAGCCTTTCATATCTATCCCCTATTGGTTTATAAAGAAAAAGAAAATTCAGGACTCCTCATCTTTTTAGTTCAGGGTGAAAATATTTACCATGGTTTAAGTAAAGAGCTAAATAACTCTTAAGAATGGAAGTGAAATTGGTTAAAAAGAAAAATATAAAGGTGATGCAGAAGAATGAATTCTTTTCAAACATGATTGTATCCCTTATTAATCCTTCACCCAAATGTTAACCTTAGAAGAAATGAGTAGAAAGGAGTGAAATGAAACCTTGTTTTCATTGATAGAAAACTCTTATCTAACAGTCATTTTGGTGTTTATAGGACTGAAGCCATTTACAGACCTTTGCACAACCTCACTTTATATTTTTGGATACTCCAAGCCATAGCATATTAACCTTACTAAAATATATTCACATTAATTTTTTTTTTACTATAAGAAACTGAATAGATTTATATAGTTGACTTTTGGAATTATTTGATTATAAGTTATAGTTTCTTGACAATCCTGGTGAAGACCTAGCAGTCATGAAGTTGAAGCTGTTAATATACGAATCTTTCCAAATATAACAAATAATTAATAATCACTGAAATTTGGTAATTTAATATAGTATTTTATGCATGAATTTTATAGCTATTATAGTTTTATTTTTAAATTTGAAGCCACTAACTTTGTCAATGTCAGACTTCTTGAAGAACCCTTGAAAAGCTTATGCCTCAAGATAAAATGGCACTTTACAGAAAATGGAATGGGCCCAGTCAGCTTGTAGCTATGATGCTGGTTTTATGGGTGGTAGGTAGGTGATTTTCATTCATTTCTCTTGTGGCTTTTCATGCCATAGATTAGCACTAGGAGAGTAGCTTTTAAGAAAAATCTGACTTCGAGTGAAAAAGTTTTAATTGGGTTTTTAGGATTGAAGGATAGTAGAGCAGTAATTCTCAAACTGTTTGGACTGAGAACATTTTACATTCTTAATTCTTTGAGGCCCCCAAAGAGCATTCCTTTATATAATGTCATCTGTATTTACAGTATTAGAATTTAAAGCTGGGAAGTCTTTGAAATGTTCATAAATTCATTTAAAAATAACAGACCATTGAAATGTTAATGTAAGTAACAGTGTTGAACTTAATACATAATGGAATTCTCTTCTACATTCAGTCTGTTAAAATGTTCTTTAAAATATATGATGTCCACCTTCACAGATATGTAATTAGGAAAAGAACATTTTAAGTTTTTCCAGGTTATTGTTTATAATTTTCCTCTTATACCAAAACTTGACAAGTATTTCTTTATTTTTTTTAAAGTTTTATTTATTTTTTTGACAAGTCATTCTTTAAAAGTAAGTTACAATGAGGAATCTGAAATGACATTGAACTTTTTTTTCTGTATTATTAAAACCATTGATCTAGCTTGAACTTTAAATGGTTCTTTCATCCATGCATGATCTGGTGACATTATACATTGGTATTTTGAAAATAGTGGTTAGGTAATAAAGATCGACATAATAATAAGGTAATAAAGTTAGATGTATTTTGCTAGATAAGATCTGTTAAAAATCATATTTGGTGATAGGATATTGATCATTTTAGAAAAGTACTGGGGAGCTGTGAGGTTCATGATCCCACACCGATGTTCCAAGATTTTAATTTTTGCATAATAGCTTTATTGTTGGCAGTGAAGAATGTCTTTGGCAAAAAGATATGCCAAATGCTCAAGTCTGAATTGCCATACTTTGTCATTTCTTTTAATTAAAAATGCTACTTAATGAGAAAAGTAGCTAGTTCAGCAAATAACTGTTGAATTCATACTTTTACCTTGAGTCAATCATAATAATTCAGTATACAGTAGAAGTGCTTCATATGTATATCCTATATAAGAAACTTTTTAAAGGGCCAATATTTAGTAAAATTTATCATTTCCCCCTCTTTACCAGTGACATTCTTAGTGAAATTAGTGTCACCACCTTGGTTATACTAAGTGCTAGAGTTTTACCCATGATTGTTATAAAGGTTAGTGCATTGAAAAATGGCAAGTAATGTCTTAGATTATTGACCATATAGGATCCCCAAAAGAGGTCTCAGAATCTGCAGGCCTTACTTTAATTACCATACTAACAGAATATTATGATGGTTATAATATTTAGTAACTTTGGGTAAAACTGTTATTTGTAGGTAGGACTTTTTCTCTGAGAAGAAATAAAGAATTGTTGTAATTGTGATAAGTAACATGCAGGAATATCCAAGATCTAGAGATTATAACTAGTGTTCATTTGCATTTGATAATGACTTTTGCTCTTGTAAATTTGGTGTGTAAGGAGATTTCATCAGACTTTTTAAAATTTTCCCATCATCACTTCTAAAACCAAACTTTCCATTTGATTATACTATTCTCCTGTTTTTCTGTGACATAAAAATTTATAATGTAAAAGACAATTTAAATACAAATTATAATTAGTTGAATTTAAGTGCCATTTAGATTAGAATTTATTGCAGCTGCAGGGCGGGGGAAAATGTATTGCTGCTGCTTTTGAAATTGTCTTATTGGAAATAAGCATATTTTGTAATCTAAGAATAAACCTGGGATAGTGGTTTATTTATTATTGGTGTGAGAATTTCAGTTCGTAAGTTTACATGAAAATAACTTCCAGCTGAGTGGTGGTGTGCGCCTGTAATCCCAGCTACCGGGAGGTGAGGCGAGGGGTTGCTTGAGTCTGCAGGTTTGAGGCTACCTTGGGCAACATATTGAAACCTAGTCGCTAAAAGGAAAAAGAAAAGAAAAGAAAAAAACTTCTATGGAAATTTCACATAAGCCAAAAGTATACACAATGATGTTATGGTTAACTCCCACATAACCAGTTTCCAGTTTCATCAGTTTTTGCTCATGGACATTTCTTTCATTTGTATCCCACTCATTTCCTTTTTATCTTTCCCCCTACACTTTTATCTTAAAGCAAATTCCAGACTTCACATCACTTCATTCTTAAATAATTCAATATGTCTTTCAAAAATAAGGACTTAAGATAGTAACTTAAAGAGGAAAATAATCACATCATCTTGTTTTCTCTTAAGTCATACACTAACAACTTGTTAGTATTTTATAGAAGTGTTCTTTGGGGGGCACAGGCCATCTGTGTGTCTTTGCCTAGAGGTACCTAATAGAGTGGTAGAACACTTTGGGGGATGATGAATATTTTTCCTTTGTGCTTTTTGCTTGTTGGTCTTAGTCACTGGACTCTCATTTTGATTAGATTACTAAACATCATAGAAAAATCAATATGAATGACTAGTAGCTTTGAAGTTATTTAAAGGTTTTGTATTTTTCCAGGATGAAGAGACTCGGCACAGTCTTGAGTGCATCCAAGCCAATCAGATCTTTCCCAGGAAGCAGCTGATCCGGGAGGATGAGAATCTTCAGGTAATTTACAGGCTACTTTTGAATATAAGTACTTAGCATCATGATATCAGTGTAGCAGCGCAAATGGATTGGATTAATTCATTGTAAATGTTTTCCTAAATCATGCTCATTATAGAAATGCAAGTTGAAAAATGACTCTACTTATAGAAAGACTATTTCCTGAGCATCCAGTCGGTGATCATTTCTGTGTTATCATTTCAGTAGTTTTGAATTTAGATATCCAGGTATACTTGAATCATGTGGACCTTTTGGGCCACTACCCATTAAGGCACTGTTTTGTTTGAGTGATAAGGTATCTGTGTTTGAAGATTTTGCTTTACTGCTTCAAAACTCTTAAGGGTTTCTTTTTTGTTTTGAAGGTTCCTTTCCTTGAACTTCATGGAGAAAGCACAGAATATGTGGGCCGTGCTGAGGACGCCATCATTGCCCTTTCTAATTATAGACTTCACATCAAATTCAAGGAGTCTCTAGTTAATGTAAGTGATTACTGATGTTCTCCCTCTAAAGTAAATAGAAAAAGGACATGTGAAAACCTGTGTGTTCCTCTTTTCTCTCACTTTATTTAGGACTCAGGATACTAGGTAAGGAGGCAACTTTTATACTTGATTTTAAATTATTTATGTAGTTAACTGGGGTGTCCAATGTTTAGTAACAGTGAATGATTTGTACTAGATAATGCTGTATCATTAAGCTTAATGAAGGTACAAGGGCTTTTATTCCTCAATCTTTAGTAGTTACCAACTATACCTCAGTTGAGAGAATTTCCTGGACTTTAAATAATCTTTGTTTATCAAAGATATACTTTGAGCTTTGCAGACACTCATTACAGGATGAAGTTACTCTAATGACTTCTTGTGGTTTTAAGTATAGATGTTAAGTACAATGTTTATTTGCATAATGGACCACATATATTGTTAAAGAAAAGGAAGGCTCTCAGTTCTCAAGAGTGCACATTTACCCTTTTCAGTTGGGAGGGTAAACTTAGTGAATTGGCTTTTTCAGTGCACTCTCATTAATAGTTTTCAGCAAAATGATAAAGATGCAAAAGTTCACATGTTTTCACCAAACAAACACTATTGTGACCTTTTTGCACTTTGATTCTAGCACAGACAAGTGTATTAAGACATTTTATAAAAATTCATATAAGATGACTATGCTTTGATTCAGATTGTGTTTTGAGGTTCATTTGGGAATTCTTTGAAATCTTTCACCTCAGTTCATTTTCTTTAGTAGTCCAAAAGTTATTTAGCTTTATCATTCTTAATCAAGAAGACTCAAGTGGCAGCCATTTTCTTTGTACTTTGTATTTGTTTTATATATAAATAAAATCATATATGTGGTATTAATCTTTATAGTTGACTTTTTATATCTAGGAGCTGTCTGGCTTCTAGATTTGGGCTATGATTTTTGCTCTTTCACTAATTTTTTGTTTATCAGCTAAAGATGCACAGATTTATTAAAGAAAAAGGCATGCTTTGTTTACATTCCATGTAGCACTATGTTCAGAAGGACCCATTTGGAACTTGATAGCCTTGATAGGGAACTGGATGGGAACCTCTTATAAATTCAGCAGAACCAGAAATCCCTCACTAGCTATTATTATGAAAGTAATGGCAGTAATAATTAGCAGAACTGCTGAATTTAATTTTGTGTTTAAATAGCTGGAATCAAATAGTAACTAAATTACTTGTGGGGAATGATAAAGTTTTATGTCACTGCTCCTAGTGTCCCCTATTTCTAAACTTACTGGTTTATGGCTAAGTATTTCAGAGCTATTTCTAGATATGTTTGGGAATATAGTCTGCTGGAGAGAGATTTTTATTGGATTTGATCATGTCCTTCACCAAAATCCTTCAGTATTTTTTTTTCCTATTTCTAAGATGAAATTACTTAGTATGCTCTTACGCTAAGTGGTGTGATTTTTTGGATCCTGCCACATTTTCTGTTTCCATCTTTCCTTTGTATTAGTAAAACAACTCTCTTTAGACTATTTGGCCACATCTCACATTTCTGGGTTCTTTCATTCCTGTCTAGCCCAGGGAATTTCTCAAGTTTGTCAAAACATAGTCAGATGATCACTTCTTTTGTAAAGGCTTTATTAGTCCCAGTTCCTAACCTGACCGTTTATTATACTATCCTGGTTTCTGTTTCTTGAATACAACTTTACATTTACCGGATGTTATAATTTTTTAAATTCATTTTTGTATCTTTAGGATCCAGCATATCTCTGCTGCCATAGTATTCAGTAGATATTAAACGTGAATTAAAGTTAATAAGACTTTGAAATGTGTATTAGATCATTTTGCAACAACCTATTTCTGTGTGAATAGGCCTATTTCATTATTATCTCTTACAGTAGCTGGGTGAGTAGGTTATTTACTGGAATTGTTGGTCTCCCATTGTGCTTAAAATACATATACATTGCTTATGAAGACTTAACACTCTTATTTTGAGTCATATAAAAAGCCCAAGATAATGCTTTGAACAGAAAAATGTGCAAGAAGTATTTTGATGTTGCAGTGACTTTTAAACATTTCAAATTGATAATGACTAGGACTTCTCCATGGAAATAAATTAATCACATCAGTTAGTGCTGAAGTTCCTAAAACTTGTGGTTACTCCAAGGAAACTTTTCCTATCTGGGGTCCTGAATGGAGACCAGAGAGGGTTGGTGATACTGCCCCTTCGTCTTTCCTTCTCTTAGAGAAATATTTCAATAAAATAAGTGTGATCAAGACACTTTTAAAGGATATGTTATTAATTCAAACACATTTCAACCTATAAAACCCGTATATTACAGTATATATTGTGGCATGCCCCCTTTATCATTTCTGTATGCTTTTACTTTTTTAGCCCCTCCCTCTGTATGCTTTTAAATCAACACATTTAGCACTTTAAAATATAATTTGACTATCAAGTTTTAAATGTGTACCTGATATCATATGTTCTTAGTTTCATACTATACTGTGTAAAATGTGCCTGTAGACTTAGATATCATAAATATCATTTCTCTAATGCATATACATTCAGTGGATATCAAGTTTCCAACTTCTAGGGTAAAGAACCTCTGTGTACAGTTCATTTGTAGTATTTAATATTACTTCCATTTGTGCTTTTCTAAAACTATATTTTTACATATGTACAGATTTGTTTCTTTGATGCTTAGACAAATGTTCAAGTGAAATTCATGAAAGTGTGACATTACTTTTTGTTGTGTAATTCAATAGACTACCTCTCAATCTGCTGCTTTTGAAATCCCAGTAAGTAACATGAGAATCCTGGGAAATTGCTGCACTTGTGCTTGGAATAAGTTGGTTTTGAGTGCCAGATATTCACCTTGCAAGTCAGCAAAATTATCCTTTGCATGAGTCCCTTCCCTCTTACTAGACAGAGTTCTCATGGTACCTGTGTTGATAACAGCTTCCTGGGGTGAAGATGAAGCCCTTCATCTCATACCACATAAGCAGGTGGAATTGTGACCCTCAAAACTAGAAACTGAATTTCAAACAGAAATTGTAAAGTCAGCATTAGTATTTAAGAAGACATTCAGACTTCCAAAGATGGAAGTGTAGCGACTGGAAATACCTTCTTAGCATTACTTTTTTTCATGTTTCCTGTATGTAGCTATACAATAAAAATCTTTGTTCCCCAAACCTCCAAAGGTGGTTATTGTCTGCATTTTGGGCTCAGTGTTCACTCAACGGCAGCCGAGTCCTCTGAAGCCAGGGCTGGGATCATGACCTGAAATATCAGTGGTGAATGATATGTCATGATCTTCTATGGACTGGTTTTTAAATGAAAGAATCAGTGCCCACAATTTCTACTGCTTCTTACTTGTTTAGACTTCTTGTTTTATTTTCACTCTGTTAGTGTCATTTTTACTTTAAATGTGTATAAAAGATTAGTATTTCTCATTTGGGTTATAAAAAGAGCTTTTTAAAATATTAAATACTAAACTCTTAAATATTTAAGAGTAGGGTAAGATAGCATAACATCCCCCTGGAATGGCATAGAACTGTAATCTTTAATATTGTGCATGCATATTACATTTTTATCTGCTGCTCTTCTGCTTTTTCAGATTGATACTCTTAGAGATTTTGGTGCCCATGATATAACTTTTTGCCTTTTGAGGAATTAACAGCATTAAGTGTGTTTAATGCATTGTTTTGAGCATGACTCTGGTGGAAATTTTAAGTGGAAAAGCGTTGTAAAGGGAGATGGAATTACCTGACAGGTAGAAAGTAGAGGAGAAAGGGGTTGCTCATTTGGGTTATAAAAAGAGCTTGAAGAGAAAACAAGTTGCTACAAAGCATATCAACAGACTATAAAGCACTTCTGTGTTCTGTAAAGAGAATTTTTGAATGTGATTTTAGATTTTTTGCTAATCTTCCACATCCATTTTCTTCTTAGGGTCCCTGGTAAGCTGGAACCTTCACCTTCACCTAATTGTGAAACAAAAGTTAAAATAGACCTCATACAGAAGGGAAAGGAGACTCTTTAGAGGAAGAAAAGAAAGTTGTACCTTATGTAATAGAAATAGACTGGGCTAGAAGACATCCAGTCTCTTCCTAACTTTGCTGGTAGTGGTTTAATCTCTTTGTGCTATAAAGTTATATAACTCTTGAATATGCAGTTCTTTGCTTATAAGATTGAATATTGGGTATGTCTAGTTGCATAAATGACAAGACATCCTCTTCAAATGTAAGAAAAGTTGAGAAGCCTAGAGCAGTGGAGTGAACTTTGGAGAGACTTAATGTTTGGTTGGATATGGAAGAAAAACAGATCCATTCTACCTTTATGTAGAAGAGGCAGCAGTCTGCGGAAGTATTGAAGGGAGGAATGTTGAAAGAAGGAAGAAAAGGGAAAATGTTTACTTGATATAAAGTCAAATATTTTTTACATTTCCCAATTCTTGCTGCATGTGACTATCTGCATGATCATTAAAATCTGCTGTTTTCCATATCTATGAATTGTGTATACATGATTGTTTTGGTGACTTACCAGTATCTGTATACTAGCAACCAACATTTTAATTCTTCCTTCAGTTTGCAATGTTACAACAAATGAAAATTTGTATATGAGATGCGTTTTAGGTAGCAGTATTTAGCATATTCTGAGATGTTTTCATTCTTTTTTAAAAATATATTTATTTTGTTCTTTAATCACCACCTCTGTAAGGGTTTTTTGGGATATCTCCCCCTCCCTCCTCCCTCTGGTGCCCCTTCCATTCTCTCAGGCCCCACTCTTTGTTGTTTACTAGTTGTGCTAAGTCCATTAGTCTCTTTCTTTCCTTTGGCAGTGTCCTTTCACTGGGTGAGGGACTGTGTTGTTGGAACCAGGTGAGCCTTGCTTTCAATCTTAAGTTTGCTTTGGGTGGCCAGTCTGTATTCATTTGTGATCTGTCCATGTTTTCCTGTTGCAGGCCATCTCTTCTCCAATCCCATCTCCACTGCTTTGCTGCTTTACCTTACGGCTCTGGTGTCAGCTTTAGGGGGTCTCGGCCCCAGCCAGTGTTGGTAAAGAAGTTTCTCTGTGAATACAAGCGTCTGTGAATGGCCTCTGTAGATCATCTCCTCTGCCTCAGTTTGCAGTTTTGATGCAGGGTCGATTACCCCATCTTTGGTCTTCCTCTCCTCCCATAGTGTGGGGGTGTTGCTCTCCTAAAAGGCATCTCCAAAATGAGGTCCTGGGTCTTCCCGACCTGGTGAGCACATAGTGTGCATGGTGACATCGTTTGTCTCTACAGTTGTTTCTCTTGTCTCACAGGCACTGGTTCTCTTGGTTGTCCATCTGCTGTGTCTAGTTCAGGCTTGTGGACTGGATTTTTGCATGATCTCTCACCCATTCTATGATGGGGTTTGTGTTACACATTTTCTTGCTCCCCTTGAAGTTTAACTGGAATGAGTGAAATGGAAGGAGTGCCCCCCCCCCTCCCCTGCATGGGTCGGGCCCAGATGGCTGAGCCTCTGCCCTCCCATGCTCCCCTTGGGCTAGGAGCAGAGGGCAACATGGCTCCTCCAATCCAGGCTGCAGATGGCTGCCCTGTGCAGCAGCCACCTGCGGGTGGGTGGGGCCACCATAACCCCCACCCCATCCTCCTCCAGGGCTCACCTGGCTCAGGGAGCTTACCCAGGAACCTTGACCCCCTTTGCTCCCCACTGGCAAGGTAGCTTGAACAGCTAGGGACCCAGGTGCCCAGGCAGCTCTCAGGTGGCAGCCTCTTGTGGGCGGGACTCCATTTTCATTATTCTTATTCTGGATGCAGTCCCTTGATCTAAATAGTAAGAGTATAGACTTAATATTCTTTGTAACAAAGTAACAAAGACTGGTCCACTTTTTCCAGTAGCTGCTAACAGCTTTATTTGGTTTTCAGGTTTCCTAGCTATAAGAACTTCTCTGGGACCTGGAATGCTGCAGGACTGACTGCTGATAAAGCAGCAGCTTTTATAGATTTATCAAATTTACTCTATGTCCTAGGCGCTTTCTGTTTTCTGTGCATGGGTCTTCCTAAATTGTCACCTGTGACTTTCTAAGTAATGACCATCCAGAGAAAGCTTGGAAGCTTATCCAAGGAAGTCAGGAAGCAGACAGAAATTTTTGAAAATTGCGATTAGAACTCGGCTCTCTTTTTGGTAGCTTGGTGGCCAATTTGGGCGGGGGGGGGGGC
>PVHY01022967.1:0-21667 GCA_004024945.1 Uropsilus gracilis | reverse complement strand
GGGAGGAGCAGGGTGCTGGGCCTCAGGGGGCTTCCGCTAGCACTTTGAGGGGGTAGGAGGAATGATTCACTGCAGCTGGGAGAACAAGGGCCCTCACTCTGCTGACAAGGACTGGCTTCCATCCCTGACATGAATGGAGCCCTGATGGTGGCACTTCAGGCTGGGGATATAAACCTTCCTGGTTATCTCTAGTTCACATACATCAGCGGCACTCCAAAGCTGGGGACAAATGAATTCCAGATGAGATCAAAAGGGAGAGTAAGGAAATAAAAGAGATAAACAGTAACTGTCTTGCAGGTAAGCCAAAGAAACCCCATTAGGCACCTGCTGTGTGCAGGAGGAGGATGACCAGCTCCCTGTCAACCCCCCCTCCCCCAAGCAGGTGGCCCTTTAAGGAATCTGGCCCATAGAGGAGCCTGAAATTACCAAGCCTGAAATAAGTCTTACGTAAATGCCAATTTCTTCTGGGGCTTTTTGTAAGTCTCCCTTTTTAATGTATGATATGTAATGTGTTCATTTTTGCAGAATGAGGCCTCCACTTAAACTCTACCTTAATTAAAGCTCGTTGTGGATTAAAGACGCAATGGCAATTATACCTTAGATGCAAATCCATTTGGCAAAGGGCGGGAGCTGTACTGGGAACAATTGCTCATTACGCTCCATTCTGGTAACACTGATCGAGGCTGGGGGCGGTGGGCTGGGCCCTGGCAAGGTTGCTGCAGGTGGAGAGGGAAGTAGGTTTGGGCTGAACAGAGCCCCTGTTGCCTTGCTGTCTCAGCACTGTATTGGAAAGGGAACTCGGATGTAGGAGGGCATGGGAAATCTGCCAGTGAGAGCCTATTCTCTGTGCAGAGAGTAAACCTGAGGGTCAGAAGGGTATGCTGGAGGATGGGTGCTCCAGCAGTGCATAGAGTGTGGGGAAGAGAGTTCATTGTTTGCAGGGGCCACACCCTTTCCCAGCTTCTCTGCTGTCCTGGTGCCCCACCCGCCCCAGTCCCCATGGAGGACCTACCAGGAGTACGAGGATGATGGGGCCCTGATAGATGTAGTCCACTAGGTCACCCGGCTCCTTGCCGAACCAGCACCTGCAAAGATACGGTGACTTTAAGTGGTAGCTCCAGTCCATGGCCTTCCAGCTTGACCCTTCCTGAGACTCAACCTCCAGGCTGCCCCTTTCCTGAAGGCCTGCATGCACAGTTCCAATACCACTGACTACCCTGCCTCACTCCCTCGTGTGTTTCGGTTTGTCCTACTTGGAAGGTCTTGTCTCAGCAACACTGAAAACACCCTGGACCATCCCTTCCTCTGCCTCCTCCTGCTTTTCCCATCTCCAACCCCACCCTAGGCTGCTGGGCCCAGGGTTGGACATTCAGGAGACTCATGAATAAAAAGAGAACAAGTCTCCCCCATGCTGGTCGAGCGCCCAAATGCTGGCACCACCTGTTCCCACACTGCTTGGAACCCGCCAGGCTCTCAGCAACACAAAGCAGATGTGGAGGCGGGAGACCTCTCCTGCCTAAACCCCCTTTCTCTGAGCTGAGCCAAGGGAGCCCAGTGCTCTGAGACTTGTTATTCTCCAGGAGTACTGGTGGGTGAAACACCAAGGTCTAAGGATAGGGCTGGGCCAGGACCCAGTGAAGCTCTGCCAGCAACTTCTAGTTTACCTCAGAAGGGCCCCATGGACTTGGAGAAATGATGCTGTGTCCTCTGTCACCTCAGAGTTCATACAGAACACACTGCCTCACATAGGAATCTCCCCTGTAGCCACTCAGCACTGGGGTTCCCGTCTCTGCTTAAACAACCCTTTGACAGGGAGCTCACTCCCTTCCAAGGCAGTCCTTATTCTTGCCCACCTTTATCATTAAGAGCCCCTCCTAATGTTGAGCTCTGGGAACCCACCCATTCCTGCCCCACCAACAAATCCTGTCTGCTCTCTCAGTCTCAGAGACCCCTTGGAGATTTGCACACAGTACATTCCCCAGGGCCCTCTATACTTATCAGGTAGTGCCCAATTCCCAGTTGCTGTCTAGCTGGTCCATGGCCAGGACTGCTGTCATCCACACCACAGCTTAGTAACTACAAGTCTCTGGCGCAGGAGGGGTCCCAGGACAGGATATGGCACCCTGCACAGAGACTGGGATATCAGAATCAAATGAGCTCCAACTGCCCTGGTCTGGTGTCTGTGAAACGCCATGTATCTGAGCCAGACCGGCCACATTCAACTTCCAGGGCATCTTCTCAAAGGTCAAAGGGCTCAGGCATTTGGGTGCCTAAATTCAATTCAACAAAGCTGACCTGACATTTGTTACATGAGCATTCTGTGCCAGGGGTACTTTTTCAGTGTAAGAACAACAGGAAATCAATTCTGTGCCTGTGTGGCCACAATTCCTTCCCTGAGCCATTGGCTGACTACTCCTAACACCCCTGATGCTGACTCACCATGGCTGCCTACCCTACTTACTGTTCATTCTCATAGTAGAGTTTGCCCATCGCCCAGGCAATGATGATGGGGCAGGGGATGCCTGGAAAAAGGACAGACAAGCGCTGCAGTGGAAGACAGATGGACAAGGGAGCCTTATGTAGAACAGGGTGGGAGGACTATATGGGGGCTAGGATCATGTTTCCAATCTTCTGATCACAGGCCATCCCTGATCCCAGAGAGCCCTGTTCCCTAACACCTGCTCCCATTGCACACCTCTCCCTCACCCCAACCAACCCCTCTAAGCAGGTCAGAGAGATGAGGGAATATTGTGATTTTATGGTTTTTTTTTTTTTTTGAAAGAGGACTGGAGTCTGCAGACTTCTCTCTTAAATACAGATAAAAGTCTCCGGACCAACCATCCCAAGCAGGGGAGGAGAACTATTTATGGACTGTTCTCTTGGAGGGACTATTTCCTTCTTGCTTGCAAGCATGGAGAGGAGTGAGTGGCTACATGCTTGGGTTGTCCTGGGGAGAGTGGGAAGGTGGTGGTCCCATCTCAAGAACCAAGATGAAAGGAGGTGACCCTGCCCATGGAGACCCTCTCCCACAGGCTCTCTGGCCTCCTGGGGCCCTCACACCATCCGATGAAGAGGAAGAGCCACTTGCGCAGGCGCTCTGTGGAATAGGTCATGACGATGGCCGTATGCAGGTAGCAGCCCTCGACGAACATCCAGAAGAAGTTGGTCACCACAAAGTAGTTGAAGATGGTGGTGATGCAGCGGCACCAAACCTGTAAGGCATGGCAGCAGTCAGAGCTGCCTGGACCCCAAGTGGCAGCATGGGCATGGGCGAGGTGCTGGTCATTCTAGCTAGTTTACAGACATGACATTAAATACCCCTGAACCTCATCCCTGGGAGCTCAGCCTTCATCAGTTCTCTTTCACTCCTTGGGACTGAGTCAAGAAGGCGGTCTCCACTGCTAGCACTGTATCTCAACTCCTCCCCAAAGATTTCTAATAGCCCCTATCAATGAAGAAGGGGGTTCTAACTCTGAGCTTTCTACAGGTAGAGGCTGGAATGGCATAGTTGTGTATTTTCATTGCCAGTTTGGGGAAGGTCACCTGCAACTCGTAGCAAGTCAGACTGGTTTCCACTTAGGAACAGAATGTACAATTTCATGTTGAAGTAAAGTGCCCATTAAAAGGAAACTTAAGAGAAACAATAGTCCAGGCTCTATGAAGGTGGGCTGCCACCATGACGGTGGATCTTCAGAGCCTCTAGTCTGGGGAGAACAAATGTGGTTGTTATTTGTCTTCCCAGCAGAGGGGGATTTGTCCCTGTCTCTCTGAGCAGGGTTACCCTTCCAAGCACCCAGCAGAGAGGAGATAGGAGTGCCAGCAGGGGAAGAGTAAGTCAAGTACCATAGTAGCCACGGCAGGGGCCAGGGCCAGGGCCAGTGCCAGGCCTCTTCTCAACAGAACCAACAGATACCAGCCATCTGTCCCATGGCTTCATGCCAGGGCATTGCAGAGCTGAGGTTGGCAAGTAGGGAGTTTTGTTCAGAGGAGCTATGCAGTGGGGAGCTCTGGGCTCCCTGGGACAGTCCACCCTCTCCCTGCCCAGTTCCCACAGCCCTGGCTGTCACACAGTCCTCTGTGCTGAGATGATCACTGCCCCTGAATGTGGGCCCCATGGAGATTTCTCTCTCTCTGTTCTGAAAAAGTCCTGCTGAGGTGGCAAGAGAAAGATCCACTCCTCCCAATCTTGCTTTTCCTCCAAGTTGAAGCTATAGCTTATCAGTACAGGCCCATATGGGGCTGCAGGGCACCCACAAGTGGACTGAAATTGGTTACACAGAAGGAGGCTGTGATGTGGGGCCAAGTTTAAGAGTCAAACCAGGTTGGTTGTCTGATCATGTTCCATCAGCCAAAGAAAATATATTCCCAAGTTTCATTAGAATGGTAGGCCACAGAACTCTGGGCTTGCTCCCCACTCAGGCCTCCAGTTTCACAAGAGTCTGGACATAGAGCAACACAGTTCACAGTAATCAGGGGTAAACATCCCCTGGGGTGGCCTACACAAGATCCCCTAGGCCCAGATCAGAAGCATCATGAAAACATCACTTACTTTCTCTGAGCCTCAGTCTCCATATCCGTATAACAGGGAAAATAATCCTATAGTCTCTCATTGGTATTACTGAGATAAAGCTTAGCACAGGATAGTTCTAGCTCTTTTTACTCTAAGGGAACTTTAGGGGTGAACCTGAATATCCAAGATAGGGGTGGGGAGATGATAAACTCAGGTCTAATATCAGGATTGTGCTGCCTTGGCCCTGGCAGCTCCTCCACCCTCTGCCCTGACTGAGGGACAATGAGCAGGTGGAGATGAGTTCAGGTGCAATCTGTACTGTAAGGAATGGGCAGAGAGATGGGTGCCCTGTGTTGAACCCCAGCCCCAGGTCTCCAGCCTGTGACCTCATTGCTTTCGTGCACTTCGTGGTCGATGAGTTGCAGCAGGAACCACATGACATTTCGCAGGATAAAGGTGGTGATGAGGTTCCAGTGAATCACGTTCCGCAGGCAGCGGATGCTCCTGTGGGAGACCAGGTTAGCATTAGCTGAGGTCAGGGGTTAGGGGAAGGGTGGGGTATGTGTGTGTGTGTGCGCATGTATGTGGTAGAAACTTGGTAGAAATTCAGCCTGGGATAAGGGCAGGGTTCCCTGCATGGGGAGCACAGCTGCTCTTCAGAACCAATATCCCCCCGCATCCTGCATATCTGGACACAGAGCAACACAGGTGACAGAAATCTGGGGTGCACAGATATTCCCTGGGGTGGCTTACCCAAGGTCCTTTGTGCCCAGATTAGCAGTAGCATAACAAATCATGATGCTACCTTCTCTGAGCCTTGGTTTCCATGTATGTATAATGAGGAAAATTATCCTACAGTCTCTCATTGGTATTACTGAGATAAAACTTAACACAGGATAATTCTAGCTCTCTTTGCTCTCAGGGACCTTTGGGGGTGAACCTGAATTCCCAAGATGGGGACTGGGACACGATAAACCTAGGCCCTGACACCAGCTGCAAGCCCCCTGTGTCCACTGGCTCCAGGCCAGCCAGGGTGCAGGAAGACACGGAGATAGGTGAGGGGGTACAGTGGGGGGGGGGGAGAAAGGGAAAAGCAGAGAGGTGCACACTCACCGCAGGACCAGGAAAAGCAGGAAGGCAGCCACGAGGGCTGCCACAGAGACACAGTGGCCCAGGTAGTTGACGACAAGTGCAATGCGGTAGTGCAGCTCGTATTTCCTCTGCTGGATGGACAGACAAACAGACTGATACCTGGGATACAGGTTAGGCACTGAAGCCATGCCCACCTTGTGAGTCCTGCCTGGGGCACAAGTGGTCACCACATGTACTTAAATGGCTGTTATCGGGCCCTCTGGCTTGCAACGTGGGGCAGAGGTAGACACAGTGTGTTCTGAGATATGGCAGAGGTGTGGGCCTGCACACTTCATTTTCTATTCAGTTCTGGGTTGAAGATGCCATACCTGTGTTTAGCCTCCATGCTCAGCTCTCACCCAAGCTGTTGAGCCTCAGAGGGTGAGCTGATAGCTGTCTCCCTGCCTCAGCTTTGACATCTGTGCCATGGGGACAATCTGCCCTCCTGCCTCAGAAGCAGTAACCTATGGGGACTCTGGGGGGTGACCTGGGTTCAGCACAGCATGGGCAGGGAGTGCATCCTCTGTAGAAAATTTAAGAATAATATTAAAACCAAATAACCTCTTTCCTGCCAGGACAGATCACCCTCTTGGCCTGCGCTGTGATTTGCCACAGCTTGGAGGGGCAAGAGAGTGATGAGGAGAGGTCAGTCAGTGGAAGGACCATCCCGTGTGTCACTCCCATCACCGTCCTCACTGCAGACACTGTGGTACACACTTGGTGTAATCACTTTCTCAGAGCAGGCAAAGGGTTTTCCTTTGAGCTTGGACCTCTTCTGGGGGGAAAGTTCCAGTCACACCAGGGGCTATGATGGGCAAGGGGGATGAGGATGGAGGTGGGATGTATCATTTTCAGTCATGAGGTGATGCTTGGCAAGGGAGGAGGCAGGCACTGCAGGTGGCATGGAGTTCAGCTCCTGAGAAAGGGGTCTGAGGGAGACACAGCTTCCCTGGGGATGCTTTTTCTGGGGCTGACTTTATATCTACATGGAGAATAGGAAGGCAAGATAGAAAAACTGAGGCCCAGAGGGAGAGGAGATGTCACACAGGCTGTCAGATGCTGTAGAGCACTGTGTTATATGCCCAGTTGCTTTTTTTTTTTTTGAGACTAGGTCTCGCTATTTTTGCCCGTGGAACCGCAGGCTCTCATTGGGGTACCACAGACTCAAGCGATCCCCAGCCTCAGCTTTCCAAGTAGCTGGGATTACAGGTGCACGCCACCACGCCCAACTGTATTTTTTGGAACTAGGTCTCGTTACCGACACGAGTCACCGTGCCCAGCCCCAGTCACTTTTTATGTCCCCTTAGCTGTGTCCTCCACCAGCTCAAATTCCCCAGCAAGTGGGATTCCATGGCTCCATATCTCCCCAACTGCAGTGTCACTGGGCACAGGGACAGGGCAAGAGGTACAGACAGGAGCGGTCTGGTGACACCAGGACTCACTCTGTCCCATTTTTGGGTTACTCTACCTAGGTCCTAATATTTGTATGAAGACCAGGTTGGAACAGGTGGGGTGGCTCACCTTGTCATCTAAAATAGGCTCACACTGTGAGTAGTTAATCCGTGAGGCCCAGGTCCCATTCTCCAAGCACTCCCGGAAGGCATTCCCTATAAAAGACACCAACCGCCAAGAAGCAGGTCACTCTCTTCCTCAAGAACATTCCAGATGCCCACCACATAGGACCATATTCCTCAACTTCTCTAGGCCAGTACACAAGGTGAGTCTGAGAGTTCATATTAAAGTCATTTATGTGAAAACTGAACAAAATGTTTACACTCATGATAGCTAAAAGGTGTGATAACATCTATTTCGGACACAGTCTTTGAGTAACATTTTGTACACATTCTTTACTTTTTTTGAAATTTGTTCAAACCCAATTGTGAACATTGTGTTGGAGCAGAAGATTCACTGCAATCAGCATCTTTGCATTTTAATCATCTTATGCTTTTGAGATCCATACTTTTTCACCAGTATCAGCAATTTCAGTTTAATCATCGCTACCATCTTTGTACTTGTGCTTACCATGTATGTACATACCAGGTTCTCTTTTAATTGCTTGATACATGCTTGGTTCTTTAATTCTTATGCAATCCCATGAAGTACATCTTAATATTAACCCCTTTACAGAAGAGATTGAGGCATAAGAAGATTAAGTTGCTTGGCAAGGATACAAAGATGAGAAGCTCAGAGGTCTGGCTTCTGTTCTTAACCCCTTGCTGCTAACTAGCAAACACAGGGATGGGAGACCCGCAATGAACTCTGACCCTGCTGCTCATGGTGAGTTGCAGGGGCCTGGGACACCAGTGCTGATGTGAGTGTTGGAGAAAGGGCCCCTGTATGAAAATTGGAATGTAATGTGTGAAGAGACATGTCAGAGCATCAATGTCTAATGTATAAAAGTGCAGGACTTATCAAAGGACAATGCAAAAAAGAAGGAAAAAAAGACTTTTTTCTTTAAATCTCCATTTGACTTTCAAGGTCTAGCTCCTAAGTCATCCCCTCCAGGGAATCCACCCTCAACCTCAATTAGCTGGCAACCCTCCCACCTGAGAACTCCAGAGCCCCCTGCTAGCCTCTGCTCTGAGTTGCACCCTTAAGGTGAGTCTTATCTGCTTGACTTGATTACTAATTCTTGTTTGGGGGGTGATTAGTACGAGTCTGGCTCTCTGACTAACGGGCAGTTATTTGTGCACTTCTTTTTTTTTTTGGCTTACATTATATATACAATATAAAGACAATTGAAAATAAATAGCTCACAGAGTACAGTCACAGAGCTGGAGAGGGGACATTAGATTGTTTTTGGAAGAAGTGAGTTCTGAAATAATTAAGTTACTTAAAAACCCACTTCCGTTGGGCCAACAGTGAGTTAAAAGCAATGGAATTATTAAAAAGCACTTGCTGAAGAGCAGAAACAATGGGGGAGATTCTATTAGCCTAATTGTTTTTTAATTTGGTTCTCTGAACTCACAGATTTTTCAAATCTAGATCTGTTACGGTACTACTCTCGTCTCATGGGCCTGTCGGCTCAAAGCCCACTTTAGGGCGCTGGTCCCTGTGGGATTCCTCAGTCTGGTGCTGACTGCCACCGATTCTGACTCTGCTGTGAGGACACCGGTTCCGTGCCCCAGACCATGGCACTCAACTCCCTGGGACCTTACCTTCTCTTCAGGTTTATTTCATGGGTGGAAATGAAAGAATTTGATGTATAGGCTCAATGATAATGCTGAACTAAAGGGAAGGATATGGAGTGAAGAGAAAGGACCCAAGTGATGGTATCTTCACTTGAAGGAGGGTGAGTCCTTTTGAAAAATGAACAATCTTTTCCTAATGGGGTCTAGAGTCCCTCTCAGTAGACAGATAGGAAATGAGACAAACCCAGATCCAGCTGAGATTTAAAGGGAAAGACAGTTTGTCATCTGGAGATACCTTCATAGATTATCTTGCTTTCCTGAAGTCCAGTGCCCTTCATCCAGGAAGACCACCTTGATTCTTCCCATCTCATGCTCTATCTCTCTCCTTAGTCCTCCCTGGTCCTGATAGCCTGTGCCTAACACTCTAGTACCTACTCATGAGCTGATCTGAGTTGTCCAGGGATGTGATCAGTGTGGGGCTCCACAAGGATAACACTTCCAAGTACTTGTTCCCCAGGTATGTCTCATGGTGGCACTAACTATGGGAACGCTTTGCAAGTGGGAGGGGGTCAGGATAGAGATGCTGCATATCTGAGATCTTTTCTGTTCCTCATATCAATGTCTTTGGGGAAAAATTCCATAAAATCCATCTTTTTGTTTTATTTTTCTGGAACCTAGTCCATTTCTCTGCCCTCTCTCTAGATGTTCTGCTTAGACTGGCACAGTCTGGCCTTCTACTGCTTCCCTGCCTCTTCCCTTGCTCCCTTTGGTATCCTTTGCCCTTAAAGCCAGAGCAACCACATTGAGTCTCACTTAAAATCCATCAATGACTTTTAATTACTCTTGAGAATAAAGTCCAACTTTTCTGGTAGGATAGTTAAAGGCCTGGATGCTTGGGCCTCAGCTTAGATTTCCTGACCCATCTCTACCACTCTACCTGACATTGGCACTAACAAGCCTGGCACATACCCAGCTCCAGGCTGATCCACCCTTGAAACACCCTCCAACCTTTCACCATGGCTCACTACCTACCTTTTAACTTGCAGTTCAAATGCCACTTCCTCCTGGGGGTTTCCACAATAACCAAGATAGGAAGCATCTCTTCTTTTCCCCTCTAAACCCCTCCTCTATATTTTTTCCATTTCTTGAAACATAGACCTTCACACAGTTGCCTTTAAATAACAGTAGTACATTCATCTTATACCACAACCCAGTACACAGGAACCACACTACTAAATACAGTCTCATAAAGCAAATTTTATCTTGACAATAGTACTAGTATTTCCTTCTATTCCAGTGTATTCTATTGATTTTGTACACAAATGTTGGTCATGACCCCCAACTGACTTCACAATCCACTCTCTCTTAAAGCCTTTGTCCTACTTTGCTGTAGATTTTTTTGTCTTTGGATTTAATCCTCCTTTTCTTTACCTCTTGTGAGCCTCTTGGGAAGACGGGTAGGCAGAGACCATATTGGAGCCACGGGATTCCCCCACAGGAGTGAGCAGCTGAGTATAAAGGAACTGAATCAAATTGACTCCGACCTACTGAACTCCTGAAAAGCAGGGTCTAGGATGTGGGACGTGGTGGAGGGAGGGGCTCCCCTTGGGGAGTTTGGCCATGCCTGGGGATGCAGTTCTCGCTACAGACATTGGGTGCAGATGCAGTTCTGGCTACAGACATTGGGTGCCAAGGGAATGGAAGACAGATATTCCCAATTCTTCAGAGGAGCTGGCTAATGAGGACACTTAGCCCTCAAGCACAACCTTGGACAGGAGAAAATAAGACAAGAAGAGTCCTCCCCAGGAACCATGGGAGGAAGGGCACAGGAAGTCTGAGGACAGGTGGCCAGGCCATCATTGTAGTGATGGATTCAGTGAGGTGGGTGCCAGTTACCACAGCAACACGGGTGTCCCTGCTGAAGATCAATGTTGCTGGTGTGCAGTGTGGTCTGGCAGCGGCATTCGGGTCTTGATGCTGCAAGGGGGAGACTTTCTCTTCTGGGGTTTGTGGTCTGGAAAGCTTAGTTTTTATCTCCAGCAATGTGCCAGGACTTTGCCACCTAGAGTGGACTCCGTTTGTCAAAATTCCCGCTACAATGGGCTCTCCCCTTTCAGATACTGGCATTATTTTTGGTGAGAGATCCTGGGTCAGGTAGTCACCTGAGTAGTCCAGAAGTCTAGTTGGGAAAAGATGGGGGAGGGGTTGCTATAATCTAGCAAGGGTTCTGTCTCTGAATGGCTAAGTGACTCTAACTAAATTCCTTTCTTTTTGGCCTCAGTTTCTCATCTCATAAAAAGTAATGCAAATTGGTTTTCATTGAAGCTACTGGCACCTCAGATAGGTCAAGTATTTATCATGTGTACTTCTCAACCTATCAAATGCTAATAGTACCCTTGGAAAATTGTGCCAACTCCAAACATCCCCACCTCAATTTCAAGTGCTCCCAAGTTGGAACCTTTATCTTTGATGTATGGGAAGAAGGCATAAGAAACAGAGACTATGAAGGATCATTTTTGGTGGTACTTTAGGGGAGAGAGTGCAACTGAGAGTTTGGGTATGAATGTGAGAATACACCAGAAGGGTGGAAATATGGTCACTGAATATATGGAAATAAAATAACAATAAATGAGGTGGGGGAGGTTCTGGGAGGGAAGAGAGAGGTGCAGAAGCTATATTTACTGAAGGAATATGGTCACTGTGAAGGTCAGAGACTTCAGCACCACGGACAGCAGAAGTTAGCTTCCCCACTCACCATCTACTCAGGTGGGAACCTTGGAGAGCTCCTGAGACCCTTCCATCCTGTATTCAGAAAATGGCACTGGACCCAGCCCAAGGAGGTTCATTCAAGTCCCTCTTTAAGTCCTAATTTCAGCTCTCAGTCTTTCAAGTGCTGCCATGATGCTATAGGCCTTGTGGATTTAGCTGCTGACTTCTCTTGGTTCATGCTGGGCTGAGGTTGTTAGATCACTGATCCCTATTAAGGGCTCATACTTTCCCAGTCAGCCTGGGGGTGACGCCTATGTTGTCTTCTTCTCTGGACCTTTTTTAAGGGACATATAGCGCTGAGCACATGGGCACTTCGGATGGACCAAGAGGCACTGTTTTCTAGATTACTAAGGAATTCTGTTTTTTTTCCTCTCAAATATATTTCAGTCTCTTTTTTATTTTTCATTGATTTTATATATATATATATATATATAAAACATCATTGTACACCCCAAGGTTCTCCCCCCATCATGTCACCTGTGAACCATCATCTTAATCTATTGTGCTCATTCTTCCCTTGTTTTATGCTTTAGTTCTGCTGTCAATTTGCTAGTTTTAACTTGTTCTTGTCCTTTTGTTTGTTTTCCCTATATCCTGCATATAAGTGAGACCATCTAGTATTTCTCTTTTTCTTTCTGGCTTATTTCTACTAGTATGATTCCCTCTAGCTTCATCTATGTTGCTGCAAATGACATGAGTTTGTCTTTTTTTGATTGCTGAATAATATTTCATTGTGTAAATGTACCACAGCTTTTTGATTCATTCATCTGTTTTGGGGTATTTGGATTGTTTCCATATCCTGGCTATTGTAAATAGTACTGCAATAAACATAGGAGTACAGGTGTCCTTTTGAATTAGTATTTTGGTGTCTTTTGGGAAGAGTCAGTTACTGAGGAATTCTGAATGAGGGTGAGAGGATCAGGCCAACAGGTCAGTGCGTCACCTCAAATGCCAGGTACCATCATGCTGTATTCAAGAGTCACACAGGTGGGAGGTATCTAGGGTTGCACACACATGCACAGTTAGGTTGAGCCCAAGGCCAGAACTGTTGAGAACTTGTTGAGAACAAGGCCAGAACTCACACTGTAATCCAAACCTATGCAGGGCAGGGGTATCAATCTAAAAGAGAAAACTCGTGGTCAGCATCCTCCTGATTCCAGTCATGAAAGCCTTGGCCATTCCCAATGGAGTACAATGGAAACAGTCAAGGTATACGCCTGAGAATTTAAGAGGAAGATGCTGATTCTTCTTCATTGCTGGGACCCAAAGTAGGAGAAAGACATGTTCGCGGTTACCCAGAAAAGAAGAGGCAGAACAAGCTCTCTATTCCCTGCTGTACTTTTTCATGAGACCCAGAAACAGAGACAATGTAGCCAGCACTAACACTTCTCCAGTGTCTGAGCTAGTTAGTGCCCAGACCTCTGAAGCAGAGGGTGTCTGAGGGACCAGGTAACCTATCCTCAGTGCCCTTACTACTTTTCTCAGGTATTGGTTATTCTAGACTCAGCCATCTCTTTCCTATTTTACTTTGGGCCTTGCTGAGAAGTCTTTGACCTTCATTTTAGGTTACCTTTCTTTCCTTTTATGGGAAAAATCTCCATGTCAGTTTCTCCTTCCAGTCTGGTACCCACAGCCTGGATGGAGTAATGATGTCATGGTTATGATGAAGCATGAATAGTTTGTTTTACCTCCAGTTAAGATACCTTTAAGAGATATATGAAATAGACATATTTCTGAACCTTTCAATCAGCGGGTGTCTCCCTGAGTTGACACTCCTGCATTGTTTGGATGCAACTGCAGCTACGTAGGACTGGGTGACTCTGGGATCCAGCAGGAACATTTCTTATTTTTATCTGGTCACTGCACATTGTAAGGATGTAATCCTCTAAGCTCAGAACAAGTCCGATGTAGAAGGAGCATTGGATTTAGACACTACTAAACTGCTTTTGCCAACCCTGTCATGGGCTGAGAAAGGTCTAGTCAGGGTCATGTGCTCAGGACAGTGGGTTTGCAAAATAAGGCTCTTCTAGTCCATTTTTCAGTATTGGCTTCACAATGTTCATGGGCCTCAATTATTCATCCTAGATTGGGGAACATGGAAGCAGGTAGAGAGATGGAGCTTCAATAAGAGAAACACCTCCTATCTCTCTGGCCCCCTCTGACACACTAGAGGGTGGTCGATAGCTGGTCTCTCACCTGTGACAAGTCTCCTAACTTCTTTGGAATGTTCTAAGAGACATATGACCTATTAGTAAATGACTATTGCTCCCAAAGGTAAATTCTCCTGTTATTATGCGTCATCCATCCTCCCTGCTGCATGTCACGTACACTTTGCTACTTCCTCATTACATCATTGTAACATTTCCTTGCTGGGGTATGTAAGAGTCTTCACAACTTCATTAAAGTTGGAATAGGACATGTTTCCCAGGATCCCTGTTCTGTGGGCTAGCTTCACAGATCGCTATCAATCTCTTCCATCTTAATTTCTTTTTCATTCCACACGCAACCCCCAACAAGTGGCACCCAATGTGGAACTCAGTTGATGGGAACTCAAACATGTGACTTTTTACTCTTAATTTGCCTGTCTACTCCTCATTTCTTTTCTGGGAGCTAAACAGTCCCCCCTTGCTTACTTAAGCTATATGAAGAAGAAATCAAAGGCTAGAAAGGGCAGTTCACAGCTGCCCATGAGCAGTGAATGGAAGAAGAGCTGGCGTGACCAAGATGGCTGACAAGGTGGTGAGAATGGGAAAACTCTCGGGAAAAAGAGAGAGATAAAAAAGTTATAAAAACGAGGAGGTAGGGTCTGCCTTGGTTTGTTACCTGGGACTAGAGGAACACAACTTAAAATCTATGGCATCTGTGATTAACGTAAGAGACCACCTAAAAGAACACCCAATGCCAATTAAATTCTTAACAACATGGTTAGTCATATAGTCTAAAAATTTTGCTAAGCAGCTTCTCCTTGTAGGAGAAGGGAGAACTCTGAATTTGACAGCCTTATTACATCAGTAACATCTGATAAGAATGAACAGAGAGCAATGACTGCTAAGACCAGCAGTAAGTAAAAACTATTAAAAATAATTCTAGTAAAAACCAGGAAATACTGTCTGAGATAGGTGAGTGGAGTAACCCTACCAGTAAAACACCTAAAGATCAAGTCCATTTTGATCAGGTAAAACAGCATGCCAGTAACTCAGGGCATGCCCCAGATAAAAATGAGCTGGAGAAGGCATTTGAAGATCTGTGTGGCAAGATCTCTGTGAGACCAGTGCAAAGTTTCACATGCAACTCCTGGCACTAGACCTCCCCCCCCCCCCAAGCCCCAATCTCTCTATTTTCAAAGGACTTTTCACTAACGGTGACTTTCCATCCTGATAAGGCGTGGAAGAGAAAGATACCCACATTTACAGCAAACAGTGGGGAAACTGAGTCAGGAGGTATGTGGAAGTTTCATGCTGGGCCATGAGAAAGGGAACGGTGTGGATCCACTTCATTGTGTGTGAGATCACTGCCCTCCCCAGGAGAGATGTAAGTGGGAGGAGGAGCTCACACCTTGCTCCAGCCTCTATTATGTAGGGTTCCCTCCTTCCAGTCATCCCTAGCAACGCTCAATGGACTCGTCACCATGACACCAGCCCACAGAAGCAGGTGGGGGGTGGGGGGGAGAGGCAAACAAGGGGCCCCATAGCAATAGAGGCTGCTATGGAATGAAGAATATCAAGGTAAAGAAACCAAAACTCATTGGGCTCATCCTCCACTGATCCACTGACCACTAAGAAACTGAGGCCCAAAGAAAACCGATCCAAAGCTGAGACAAGTGTCAGTAACTAGGTCAGAATTACACCTGGATTTTTTTTTTTTTTTAGACTAGGTCTCGCTATTTTTGCCCATGGAACCACAGGCTCAAACAATCCCCAGACTCAGGTAACTGGGATTACAGGCATGTGCCACCACACCCAGCTATTTTGGGGGGACTAGGTTTTGCTATGTTGCCATGGGCAGGACTCAAACCGCGATCCCTGGTCCCAGCCACGTTCTATAGGCTGGCACTTACAGGCACACGTCACCATGCCCGGCTACACCTGGCTTTCTACCTTAGTCTCTATGAAGCAATAAAGGGTGAAACATCTCTGACTGGCAGAATTGTATGTCCTTCCTTTAACCCCAATGGTATCTCTCTGGAGCAGGGGCTGCTTCTCTCCAGAGACCTTTAGGGGTCAAATCCTCTCAGTATAGACAGAATATTCCCTCCAAGACACTATCTAGGGGGCCACAGTTGTGGTGACTCTAGACATGACAGAAAGACACAATACCTCAGAATGAGAACAACCATGCTGGGTGTGAATGGGGCCCTCCTCCCATACCCTAGGACATAACTGTTCCTCCTTCTGAGTCCCAGGCTCCTTCTGAGCCCTTGCTGACAATTTCTTAGCTGCCCACAGCAGACCCAGGCAGCTCTGTCTCCTAGTTGTGACAGGGCCCCACATAGATAAGGAAACTGAAGTTTAGACAAGGGGGATCTCTTTGTCGCTCAGTGAGTCATGGTACACCCAGAACCTAGATCCCCACCATCTGGAACCTGGGTACCTCCTGCCCTCCCTCACCCCAAGTCTCACCCTGCAGGTATGTGATTTTGACTTGAGGTGGGCAGAACTGCCTGGAGGCAGTTCCTGAGGGTCACTGGGACTGGGGCTTTGCTATGGGGATTCCAGACTCTTTTGTGGTTGCTGGAGGGGTGGGGTGAGCAAGGAAAGAAACTAGTTTCTGATTAATAAGCAGGAGAGAAGCAAGAGGAGAGACAAGATCAAAATTCTTAGCTAAACTGGATTTAGATGGCATATGCTGAAAATTAAACAGTATCCTTCAGAATATTTCAGTTTAGAATATTCCATTGCACCATGGTGCTCTACAACTAGTGGAGCTGAGTTCTGAATGCCTTGGTCTGGCATTAAAGCCTCCATGGTCTTGCTCTTGTTTCTTCCACCTGTGTATATGTTTCATCTCTGTTCCCACCCTTCCTTCTAGCTGACACATCACTGGTGTACTTTTTAAGATTTTGTTCAGTACTCCCCCCAAGAAGTCTTCCCAACTTGCTTTTTCCTACAGCCTGGGCTGTGCTGTTTTACTTACAGATAAATATCATAGGGTTGTCTTGAAGAGTCCATCTTTCTGCCCCTCTCTCTGTTTCTCTCTGTCTTTCTCTCTCTCTGTCTCTCTCTGCCTCTCTCAAGAGCCCCCTGAATTCAGGCTCAGATCTTATGTATTTTTAAAGAGCCTGTTTTTAGTGAGGAGAGGACAACATACCACAAATCTAGTAAGAGGTTTGCCTGGGTAGGGCAGTTGCCCAGTGGCGGGAAGTCTGCTGTCAAGAGAGGGAGGGAAAATCAGGAGTAGCTGACTTTTTGTTCCCCCTGAGATGAAGCATCCTTAAGTATAGGAATTGCTCAACCTCCATCATTGTGTTTTTCTGCTGCCTGGATTTGCAAATGCAGAGGAAGACAAATGATAGCACATGGGCCAAGGGCTCCTAGAGTCTTAAGAAGTAATCCAAGGCTCTGGCTTGCTGTGGAACCCTCAGTCTCTTTTCCTCTCTGGTCCAGTCAATTTCCACCCTTCAGTGGGGAAGAGGAGGGCTGGCTAGGTACAGAGCCCCTGCAGCTGAGAAGCGATGGGTATCTGATTCATAGAGGGATATTCTCCTTTGGGCTCTCTCTCCCTCAGTGATGGTCAGGCATACCCCACTAACTTCTGGCCCTTGGGCCTCAGGGATCAGGGTATGATCAGCGTCATTAGGAACTAAAGCAGAAAACTCAGTTTCTGGAGCCACAGCTCCACTTCCTCAATCCAGAGGGCAGGATGAGCCTGGGGTTCTTCCTGAGGCTTGCACCCTTTACCCGGCCTGTCTACAACAAATGTAGCACCCTTACTACTCCAAGGCCTTCAAGAACCATCTCCACCTCCTCCAGGAAGCCCTCTTGCACTGTCTAGTGCAATCTCCTGCCACTGCAGCCTTCCCCCCCAACAAGTTCCTTCTGGAAATTATGTTAGTCTTATCTTTAAGCATCCAGAGGCTCCCAAATTTGTCACTTATAACTGTTAGTTAACTGCACATCCATCAAGATGGATAACTTAATTCCAGTCTGTCACACTCGCCTGGGCTTTTTCCCACCCAGTCAACTCCATTGTCTCTCCAGCTCTCCAAAGTCTACATTAAACCCAGTTACGCTCAGGATTTTCCTGTATACCTGATATATACCCTGATTGCTCCTTCCCCACTCATGCCAAGTCTTTTAATTACAAGGTCTCTTGCATCTTCCTCTCTTCTACTCCAGCAGCCTCCAATCAAACTGGGGCTACTGTAGCCCCCTAACCTCTACTCCTGCTTCTGGAGACTGTGCCCAATGCCGAGTTCTCAGCTTGCATGTTCCTTCCTCACTAAGAGTGCTCTGCACCTTCTCAATTCCTCCAACTATCTGGTCTGGTTAATGTCTTTCTCCTGCTAGCAGAGTTCCATACGAAACTCAGTAGTCACAAAGCACAGAGCACATTTGCCTCTCTTCCCTATACCCACTATGAATATTCACCTGCTAAAATCCCACCTGTCTACGGAAGTCCAGCTCAGAGGGTTAGGTGCTCCCTAGCTCTCCAGAATCCCTCTACGTTGTCCTCACAGAATCAAGGTGTCTCTCAAGTATTACTCTATGGGGAAGAATGAAGACTGTATATCCTCCTGCCTGCATTGGGGCACAGGAGCTAATTACATCTCCTAGCCTCAGTTTTACTGTCTGCAATATGGGCATAAACACAGTACATCCCACTCAGTGAGTGGGAGCATTCTAAAAAGTTCTCTGCTTATGGCTAATCTTCTGTGCTTAGCTAAGAAGATAAAAATTCTTGGGGACTAATTGCTAAACTGTATCCAAACTGGGCATTATCTATCCTCTAAGGAATGAGGCTGTGATCGGGTTTGGCTGTAGAATAGCGAAATTGGACAGGAGTAGGAGCTAGAACTCTTCCTCCTCTTCCCCCAGGCTTCTCATTTTCCTCCCTGTGTCCTTCTACAAAAAAGGAAGAATCCCATGGAAGAGGAACATGGAGAAAGAGGGAACAGCAGTAGTGGGGGTGGAGGATCAGGGAGAGTAGGGGTTAGACAGGAAAAAAGCAAAGGCAAATCAGTCAACTCTGCTTTTCCTGCCTTTGCTGGAAGCACAAGGTAATGGTAATGACCTCCCACCCTCACCCCTACTCCCCAACAGTACAGAACAGGCAGCACTTGGGTCCAAAGAAAGAAAATTTTCATTAGACATAGGGACTAACAGCACTGTGTCCAACAATCTCAGTGGCATGCTGCTCTTTATTGCAGTTTCTGGTTTGACAGCATGATGTGAGTGATCTGGTGTCACTCTAGCAGCTCCTCTGGGAAGTCTTTCCAATTGATCCCTTACCCTCCCTCCCCCCCATATCCCAGAGCCCCTTGTTTTCCTCCATCAGGGCATTTAATCACTCTATATTCCTTCCGTCTGTTGCAACTGTGATTGAGGCCTCTATGCTAGTCTACTGGCCAGCATATAGTAGGTGTTTAATAAATTGATGGAATACTCGGCTCAGCTTTACTAGGACAAGGAGACACAGTCTCTGCACTTGGAAAGCTCCAGGTTGAGTGAGGAGAATAAGGGGAAAGCCCAGGCTGGAGTAGGGGCCAGAGTAGAGCTTGTCTGGTTCACGGATTATGGGGAGAAGATTTAGCCTGCAGTCTCATACCAGTCAATATCAGGAAACTTGATCTCTATGCTTCACCTGACACAGAATCGTAAACATACAATTTTATAATCTTGAGACAGGGATTGATTAGAAATCATTCCTTCTGCTTGCACACCTCCTAGGTTGGGGACCTCACTGCTTCTGAGGGAGATCTGTTTTAATCATGAATGGGAAGTATGCTTCCAGAAAATGCAGAGATCTGTCAGTGACTCCACTACCTCTAACATTCCCTTCCCTCTGACTCCCAAGAGCACAGCCACTTCCTGGGCCTAGCAGAGGCTGGGAGTGCCACTTGCATCAGACGCAGACGCTGCTGCCTTGCCTTCTCACCATCTCTCACAGCGAAGGCTTCAGCCTCTGAATGCTTGGACAGGCACCAGCATGCGTGTGTGATGTTTGGGGGAACTAAGCCACTGTTCCAACACAAACATTCAAAGGTTAGCCATGATGTTTTCAGGATATGGGGCTTCAGGCAAACAGCACACCCTCAGTCCCCCACTGCCAGGGTCTCTGTGGTTCTTTGCTGGTGGGTGTGGCCAGCGATGTGAGGGGATGTTCAGTGTGTCCAGTGATTGCGACCACACCCTCCAGGACCTTCAGCCTCACTTCCATCAGACCTTCCACAGGGCGTAGGCTTTGCCGCCTTGCCCCCCTCACCAATGCCAGAATCACAGCTGGAAACAAACAAGCCCACCCAGATGCTATATGACTCTAGTTGTCTCTGCTGCAGTCTTCCCCAGAATGTCAAGTCCACCATTTACGGAGGAAAGAAAACATACTATCCTTTCGGGGAGGTGGGGAGGTGGTCCTGATTCAGACAGCAAGCATTACCTGGGGCACAGGAGTAATGCTGCCCATAGCTCTGATTCACTGCCCAGAGGGCGAGGAGGGGATATCTGGTTGGGAAGAGGGGGCACTTCACACTCTGGCCCCAAAACATCTACTCTCTGGTGTCCCCTCCCCACAAGTGCTCACCCCATCTTTCCTGCCACCTGCCCTCCTCCTCTGTGGCAGAGGAGTCTGAGAGAGGTTCGAATTTGGTTTATGCAGCAGTGGCTAAACAAAGAGAATAAGCCCTACTGGGGGAACTTCCGCACCCACAGCATACAACATAGAAGAGGTCTGTCCTCCAAACAGAAGTATTACCATCTCCCCTCTCACAGCATGGAGCACGGGAATCGTGGGCAAAACACTGCCTGACGTCTGAAGCTACTGTGAGGAAGAGAGAGGAAGTGCTCCCAACATTACAAAGATCCTCACGGCCAGTGCTATGATGGTACCTTAGTCCCTAGCAAGTCTCTAACGCGGGATCCGCAGCCCTCCCACTTCCCTAAACCACCTTCCAGAGGGGGCAGGGGATAAGCCCCAGGGAGGGTCTCAGGGCACTCACCGGTGGTGTTGTACTTGACTCCGTTGAAGAACTCCGGGCACGGCCTCACCACCAGGGCTCCCACCACGCTCCGGGGCCAGCAAGTCCCGATCTGGTCCAAGGTCGAGTTGCAGTAGGAGTAGGGACCTGGCGACAGGAGAGGGCAGAGCGAGGCTCAGAGGGGTCACTGAGAGCTCGGGGCATCGCGAAGTGCTTGGAGCACGGAGAGCACGGGGCGCAGGGCGCACCCAGGGCTCCAGAGACAGAGCCCACGCCTCTCGGGTCCATTCGCTGCCCGCCTACCCTCGGGGTTGAGGGGTAGCACCCAGCCGTCCAACAGGAGCTCTTCGGCCAGCTGTAGGCTGCAGTTGGCCTCCAGCAGGCTGTGGAGCAACACCGTGTCCATCGCGCCCGAGAGCCGGCGTTGGGATGTAGTGAGTGCAGGACCGGCGTGGCTGCGAGGGACTTAGCAGGAGTGTGCAGCCGGAAGAGAGTGGGGTCCTGGCAGGAGTCTTGGGGCACGGTGCTCGACTGCCGGGGAGATACTAAGTCGGGACCTTCCCGGGAGAGGAACTGCCCAGCGTGTGGAGCTGCCAAGTCCACCCGCTCGGTCATGGCCAATGGCGGCGCCAGGGGGCGGGGCCGGCAGCTCCACTCCGCGGGGCCCATCCTGCAGCCCCCGCCCCGGCCCTGCCGGCAGTCAGCCTTCTCAGACCTCAGCACGGTCGGGGGGACAGGGGTGAGGCTGGAGATCACGAGCCTGGGGTGTGGTTATGCCCTGCTGACGGAGCAAGCCCCAGGGCTTCACGGGGCTGCAAAGTGCGCCCATCCCGCCCTCGCCCTCGCAGGGAACGCAAGGCAGCCGACCCGACTTAAGGAGCACGGGAGCTGGCAGTTTAGCTGCCCTGAGCTTCTTCTCCTTGGCCTTAGACGCTGTAACTTAGCGAAGGCTTAATTGCAGATTTTTTCTAGAAAAAAATCCTGTGGTCTCCA